>VYZR01025204.1:0-13891 GCA_013400675.1 Oxylabes madagascariensis
GACCTGCAAAGCTGTCCCACCACCACTCCTTCCTCGCCTATCGTTTCTGAAGAGACTGTAGCTACTCACTGCAGCACTCCAGTTGTTTGAATCATCCCCACATCTCTGTGATGGCAGCTGTGTCATAGTTTTCCTGCTGCACACTGGCTTCCAGCTGCTCCTGTTTGTTGCTCATGCCGTGGGCAAAGGTGTAGATACCCCTCAGGTGGGCTGTTGATCCCCCCACCCTGTGGTGAAGCAGAGAAGTTCCTCCACCTGGGCACCCTCTGCTGTCAGCTGTGCTCACAGGTGCCACCCAGTACTGGCAGCGTATTCCTGCCAGAGCTGTCTGGGCAGCTGTGCCAGGCATGCTTGTCTTTCTGCCAGTGGACACCACTGCTCCCTGGTCGGGCTGGCACTGCCTCAGCACCCTTCCTGTGAACTGCTGTGCCACACCCTGGTCACCCGGGGAGGCTAGACGCTTGTTTTATATGCATGCCCCCCAGCCAGCTGCTGTCATGCTAGATGTGGGTTCTGGAGGCCCAAGGCTCCTCGTTTCAGTTACACTGAGTTAAATCCTTTGCTCCTGGCCCCTGCCCCAGTCACAGGGGATAAGGGTGCCTGTATAGATGTGGTGAAGTGAGGACTTTCAGCGAAGGGCTGGTACCACTTCCATTTGTGGAAGTCACCATCTGAGAGAAAGTACATGTTCATCTTCAGAATAGCTCACTAAACAAAGTAGCAGACATTTATTATACAATATAGGCAGCTGCTAGAGGAGTTGGTAGTTAAAGAAAAATGATGGGTGGTGAACTGCTGGGTAACAGTGTAACTAGTGACTCAGACCTTGTACTTGCAAGTAAAACCAATGTGTAGCACACATTTCTCTTCAATTGTTAAACATTAATTTGTAGATTTAAAGTTTTATTCAACATCCCTGTATTTCTGATATCATAGGAAGGTAAAAATAACAACTGATTCCTCTTTTCTGCATTATTTATTACTTCGTTTACTTTTACAAATCTTCTCTTACTTGTCTCAGTTGAGAATTTTCAAGCCCCATGACAGCATTGAACTCACCAGCCTCCTTTGAATAAACTGGGAAATTGTGTTACCAAAGAGACAAAGTGAAAATTAAAAATGTCAGTAATCACTCTTAATGTGCATTACCAAACACAGATACATTGAGCCTCTACATGAATTTCTGCCATGTGGTGAGGTGTTTGGGACTTGCCCAATTTCTTTCCTCGGAAGAAATTTTTACAGCTTCCTTATTGGCTAAAGATTTGGATCATTTGACAGTCACTTTGAGAAATATAAAGAACTTCTCTAAAATCAGCAGAAACACTCTGAATTCTGATGTAAGGGTGTTTTTTATCATCCTGACTTGACCCACTCCGTCACTTCTGAACATAAAGAAACATTAGTCCACAGAGAATCAGAACCAGTTTTTTATAAGCTTGGCAGATGTGATTTTGGTAATCACATTTGAGCTCTCTTTCTATCCCTAACAGCTCCAAGTGCTTTTGTTTCAGAACAAAACTGATAATTTGATTATGATCTGAATTCAGCAGAGCACTTAAATGCAGTATAAATTTAAATTATTCAATGTTCAAATCATGTGGACTAGTCTGTTTTGTTATATTTAACTTCTAAGCCAGCAGTAGATTCTTTTTAAAAAGATTATCTGTTAAATCAGTATGGTTGGATGTGTGAGTTCATCAGGAAGAGGAAGGAACCTTGAGAGGCTGCCTAGAACAGAGGCTAGACCATGTTAAAGCAATAAAGTAGGTATTTATTAAAAAGGCCTTCAAAGGATACTTCTTGGGTGGTACGAGAGCCTGGCCAAAGCTACAACCTAGATGAATGACAGGTTACACGTTTTCACACTTTTTAAAGTTTTGATGTACTTACATTTTGGGGTTGTCCAATTACAGCTTCAGTTTATGAAGTCCCATTTTCCTAGATTGCTCTCCTCAATTCGCCGTTGTTTATACTTTTTGGGCCTGAAGCTGCAATCTCGGGCTGGAAAAGGATTGTTTTGTCTAACTAAACTTTGAGGAGAACTTGCTAACACTTTGTATGAAGTTCAGAGTTACATATTAATGCAGTACGGAATCTGGAAAGTATGAAAGCTAAAACTTAAGGCATCACTAGAATATCCGTATTTCCAGCATATAATAAAACAGAAGATACTATACATAATCTGATTCAAATAGAGGACAAATACATTTCAGAATCTAGGTTAGACAAGACACCACCAAATAAAATTGACTCTGAAACATCTGGTTTGTTTTATACAAAACCATAAACATGCATACTTACTAAATGGCCTAAGCTGTTTCTTTGGAAGGCACCCTAAAAAACAAGGACAGCAGGACAAGTGTTTACAAAGCCAAGGCATATGCATTAATCGTGGCATGGCAACATTTTAAAGAAACTATCAAATTCAGAGGGATTATAAAACAGCTGGGATGAATTGTAGGTAGGAACTGTTTTAAATCTCTGGATTCTAGGTCACAATAGAGGCTGTAACACAGGGCACTCAATCCCTCTTGTACTCCTTTGTGTTGCTTTCTCTTAAGGGCGAATCATGACTTGTAGAGGGCTGGAACCCTCTTCTTTTATGGAAAGCATCAGTTGATGCAATCCTTAGGGATCTTGAAACTGGGAAGAAGTTTATTGCTGTGACAGATCGGGCAACATATGGAAGGAAGTAAGATGTTCTCCAGAGACAGATTAAGTTTTTGCCAAGGCATTTTACTGAAATTATGGAGAATAAACGGGTCATTAATTGACTCCAGATTTAGCTACTGCAAATTGTGCAAAGATATTGCAAACCAGATGCTTTCCCCTATTTGTTTTTACAACCCTTTCTATCTATAGATGCCCTTATTTGATGACTTCTTTAATAGAGGGCATTGTTTTACACCAGAAGTCTCATCTCAGTTTTGCCAGTAGATGCCTGACTAAAACATACGTGTTCACACAATTGCAGGGATGAAATACTCAGCAATAACATAAGTAGGAAATAATCAGTAGGAAGAAGTTAACATTTAATTCTTCCCTGGGTTTCTTAGCACAAAACAGTTTTCAGCCATTCTCTATGCAGACCCTGCTGGTGAAATAGTAAAGGCAAAGACTCCTATCCCAAGGACAGCATCCTTAGACTTGTCTTGCCAGTGAAGGTGTGAATACAATCCATGTTGGCATTTCTCTGGCTTCCCAAGTTGTGTGACACAGCCACTGATGTACCTGTCAGCCCTGTAGGAGCATAGCTTCAACTTGAACTCCAGATTAAGGTTGGATCCCAAAATGGGAATGTAGCAGCCAGGTCAACTAAGCTGTACCAACTGACAGAAATACTTGAGAAAAGAAATATTAATTTCTTTTCCACTTAGGCTTCTTTTAGTCTTCAGAATGCAGGCTCTATTTTATGCTTTATCCACACAATCTTGATTCATGTTATAAATAACTTACTGAGTGAAAAGCATCTGCCCTGACTTGAAAGCAGTGAAGTCTAGTGGGGATGCCTTCTAAAAGGATTGAGCTAGTCACACCAGGTCCTTTATAGTCAAGACAGAAATAGGTACTTCTGAAAGCCAGTCCTGTCATCCTGAAATAGATGTGTGAGACAAGGAGAATGAATTGCCCTACGGTGGTGCTTATTTCTTGCCATAATCCTAGCCAAGTGACAGACTGGGAAAAGCCATTTCTTCAGCTGCCACCTAAGTGCCTTTGATATGGAAATCAGTGAGCCACTAGCAGTGAAGAAGCTTAATTTTAGAGATTGCTGCTCATAACATCTCTGGCTTCATTTTAAAGTACCTGCTCAAGTCAGCAAAGCAGGAGATGGAGCTGATGAGGCACCTGAGACTTCAGTGGCACTTGTACATGCACTTAAAGGTACATGTTCTGACAGTAACCTGCCAGGGTATCTAAACCTTGCATAAATGTATTTCTTCATTTCCAGTTTATTCTGGGGAGGCAGATTGTGAATTATACATCTTTAGAAGACATTCTGAATTCATTGTAATAAAAGCTTCATGTTTTTACTTGTGAACCCTAACAAGCTTAGCTAAGCAACAGGGACAGCAGCCATGCAGAATTCACAAAGCATGTTTGAAAGTGCATTTTGAGGTTCACTTTTCAAACTAGTAGGTAATTGTTTGATGTATGAATACTTATTTTACTGTGTCCTCAGTCAGCACAAAAGTCCATCAGGCTCAGGTATCCTGTTTTTCACAACAGCTGCTAGTGAATGCCTAGGAAAGAGTGTAACAACATGACAAGTTTATGATATGACCTCTTAGGTTCCAAATTTCAGTAAACAGTTCTTTGCTGATGTTAACAGGGCTGCCAATTAGGAGCAAAGTAAACGGGAGGTTTATGATGTGACTGTGCACTTCCTAGCTGAGCTACACCTAAGCTTGTGAGACACACTGACTGTTTCCTGTTTGAAATGTTCTGCAGACGTGTAATCCCTCACATCACAATTGCTATTTTAAAAAGTTATTTTCATGACATTCCCAGGTGTCATGGTCAGAGTTGCCCCCATGTCACTAGTCTGAGCAAAGTGAAGTGCCACTAATCTGAGCGAAGCAGGAACAAAGTTTATTTTTAAAGCAATAGAGGCTTGCTAGTAGCTTGAAAGCAGAACATTCAGAACTCCATTTGGTTTTAATTTATCATCCTACCTAGTATGTTTGGTAACATATTAGGAACCAGTGAGTATATTATTTGTCATAAGCTCCCAGAACATAAAAGGAGAAAAAAATAAAGACTGAAATACACGAATCTCTGCTTCATTCTTTTGCAACCCAAGAAGAGACTACATACAAAGTACTTTAAAGCCAATTCCGGTGTCAGTTACATACATGCAAATCCTGAGCACTTACAGGGTATACAATGAATTTTGGCTTGGAGTAAAAGAAGTTCCAGCAGCATGGTCTGGAAACTTCTTTCAGGACCCAGTTTTGTCTTAATTTCATGTCCTTATAGCTAAGAACAGCACTCACCTGTCAAAACGTGGTGGAACAAGAGGCAAAAAAAATTGGCAAACATAAACAGGACCAACCTTCTTCACAGGTCAGGTGCAATTTCAGTTTTGCAATATTTCGTTGCCCAACTTGAGATACTTCAAAGAGGTCTTATGTCCAGACTGAGGAAACCAACCTTCCCAGAAAGTCAGAGCTTTTCAAGTGTCATGGAAAATAGACCCAAGATGAGTAGTTCCTTTTGAAGGTTTTGGCCAAGGAATTTTTCCAGTAAAACTACATTCCATAAACATGGAGCAACACCTTAAGTAGACAACAACAAATGAGGAACACCATGAGGTTGATTTGAAACAGAGCTGTATATTCAGACAGTAGGATGGGAGAAAGCCTGTGAGAAGGATGTGATAGGTTGCCAGGATAAACATGAGGCAGACAGCAATATATTCATCACTCTGTAATTGAGAGAGTAAAAAGAAATTCACAGCTGGAATGGAATTTATCAACCAACTCTCTTGGTGTGCCTATTTCGAGCAGAGGGGGAATCAACAGAGGAAGAGTCTTGGTAAGTGGCTGCTGGAGGAGGATGTGCAAGGCAGTGTGTGAGCTGGAGAGGGGAGAAGGGAAGTACACCTGGATCAGGGACTGGAGGAGAAGGAAGGAACGTTTGCTGGAAAACAGTTCATCTTGCCTGCATTGCTGCAGGTTCTAGGCTTTTTCTGGCCCTTCCTGTGTACTGGAAGCATCCTCCAAAGGCAGGCTATGAGGAAAAAGAGCTGCAGGCTGCCTGCCCTTTTTTCAGAAGGAGCAGCATGATGGCTGGAAAGGGAGCTTTGGGAAGCCTTTCCTCTCTGTAACTCCTGCTGCTTGGTGGGTTTCCACTCTGTAAAAAAAAAAACAACCTCCTGCAGCTTTATCCAGTGAGACACATCAACTCTGTGGTGTATATTTAGCACAGTGCAAAATGTGAGTGAAAAGAAGCATGCAAGAAATATGGAGTCTAAAAATGAAATGCTTAAATTATGCATAGAGCAGTTGGTTGCTAGAAGACAGAAAATCCTGTCCATGGACTTGTCCAGTTCATAAATATCAATATTGTACACTGTACCACTACTGTTTTATTGTGGAAATTCTACCAGGAATTATTGTGGAGATTTGTTTGGGCTTTTTATTTTTTGTTAATTAAAAAAAAAAATGTATATGTAACTTATACTCCTAAATTTTATGATATGAAGAAAGTATTTGGGATTAAAAGCTATAGGCATCATGCTTTCTGCTCCAAACAGACAGGGCTATACAGAGCACTTGCTGTGGATAGTGCTAAATTCTAGCTCTGGGTAAGGAATAAGTGATTCATGCATGTCTCACATTCCCCTGGCATCTTTATTTGTGAGGTTGCTAATCAGACACCAATATGGCTGATACTGTGCAGACGTATATGTGTGCAGGTGTGCTGGTCACACTTGCTGTGAGGTGGTGGCTCAGCCTTAAAGCTGGGACAGTGACCGAATTCTCTGCTCATCCATGGTGTTTTTTGTACTGGGCCTTTGTTCTGGTTCTGGTGACCTGGGGAAGGGAAGAAAATGTCGTGTGCACCCTGTTCTACAGGGCATGGACAGGCCCATACCTGGGCACCATGGGGACAGACCTCAGCTCTGAGCTGTATTCAATGCCCCCACTCACCCTCGCAGCAACAGCACAGAACTGCCAAGTCAGGCCAGATGTCCCCACACTGCACCAGGGCCAGTGGCTGCCACAAGGCTTAATTCAGTTTGCTTCCCTAGGGAGATGGAGAGGCAGAACAGCTCACCAGCCTCTGCAGAGGACATCCCTCTCCAGGAACAGTTGCCACCCCATCATAACTAAACTTCCCCCATGCATCAGCCAAAGCCCCAGCTTTCCTGGGTCTCCAGGAAGAGTAACCACCAAAGGGATGGCTTCACTGTACCTAGTGGCTGTCCTGGTGGTGGTGGCCTGGGGACTGTAGAATAAAAAAAGAGGAATTTCAACTGTCAGTGAACAAAATACTTTATATGTATCCTACTAAATACTTTCCTGCATACAAGGCTGCAGTCCAGCCCTAGAGTCCAGACTCAGCTTATTGGTTAGTGCACACTGCTCTGCAGAGCCACATGTGCAACCCTTGTTACACAGAATTGATAAGATCTGATAACATGTGTTTTAATAACACATTGGGACATCTCTGGCATTCTGCAAGTTTAGGCAATAAGTGTCTCATCTGAAGGAATCCACTACAGGTGTAAGGGTATTTTAAAGGGTATTTGTTTTCTCCTTAGGTCATGCAGTTACAGTAGATTTTAGCCTGCCTCTAGTGGACTGATACTGCTTGTAAGGAAAATTAATTTTCCTACAAAATTGTATTTCCTTTTTTTTTACAAGTAGGTACCAAAATAGTTAAGAAAGGCAAAGATTACTGTTATCAGTCAGGAAACTGGTGTACAGAGACAGGTTATACAACTTCCCTGAAGTCTTCCAGCGAGTCACTGACAGCTAGTCCTGTGCCCTAACCATCGTGTCTGTCTGCCTTACTGGGCCGGAGACTGAAATCATGCAACAAGTATTCATTGATTTCAAGGAGCCTGGAGAATTTCGAGTTCCCATACACCAGTTCCCTGCTGCTGTATTTGAAACAGTGTTGCCAAGAATTTTTCTGTTCTGCCTTGTTTCTTTTTAAAAACTTTTACGAAATCTAACTTTGGCATTGTTCTCTAGCACAGAGAGAGGGAAACAAACTTCTGTCAAAACCAGATCAAAACCTGAATATTTCATCTCTTGCCCATTTGATCATGAGAGTACTGGAGTCCTGTTGAAAAGAAAATAAATAGCAAAGCCCTTACCTGAAGTCTGCAATGGCATGAACCTTCAGCTCAGATAGGAATGTTTGTCTGTGAACTAACTGTAAGAAACTAAGTTTATCTAAACACTTCCTAACGTTATCAGTGTGTTATCCAAACACTTTGTCAGTGAGACTGTGAGATTAGGATGCGTGTAAGCCCACCACTACTTAAATATATTTACAGAGTTCCTGCGGGTTTAGTTTTAGGAACTTTTTTATACATTCAGCAGATGGAGTTGTACTAAGGGTATGGAAACTACTTTTAGCACATTTCTGTCATAACATTCTCCAAATACTTTAGCAGAGGAGGTCTGCCACCTGAAATGTCTTCCTCTCTTTTGAACTCTATTACTCAACTGTTGTGCTTTTTCCTTAATATATAGTTGAGAACCACTGTCTTTAGGGACTTTACACAGTGGGATGCTGGCTATTCCTGGCTTGTGAAGAGTTCAGCTAAGGCCAGTGGAGTCTCTAGTCATATGCTGATGTGGTTCGACTGAGGAAAAATGTTTGAAAACTGAACAGGAGTGAGACTCTAATGCCTAAATTAGCAGTCAGGCACTGGATGAAACAACTGACCCCTTCCAATGATCTTGCCAACCATCCAGGAGCTCCTGTTCTCTTCTAAGCCCCTGGGAGGGCAGAAGGGACAGAGAGGTCACATCCTCTGTGCCTGACATTGTGGCCAACAGACCAGCAGCTTACACTTCACCAGCAAATGTGACAGGAGGGCACACAGAGAGGCTGTGCCCAGGGAAATACTGTCATTCCTCAGGCTGCAGCCACAGACCACAGGAGCAGTTGTTTTGATGTTTTTAAGCACTAGCAGTGCTGTTAGGACCCCACATTTACATAAGCCGTGAGGTGGTACATCTGGTTTGCTCAGGTGAGAACACAGACTGGCCACTCCTGCTCAGAACAGGCCCGGTGGGGTGGCCACAGGTCAGACCAACCCAGTATCATGTGTTGACCAGTGGGCAGATGCAGCTATTTTCGGAAAAATATAGTGCTGGGATAGGCATATAGTGATTTTGTACATGTTGTATATCCTACCTGCATTCACATGGTTCAAGGAGGTCCTGAGCCACGTACTGGAATTTTGTGCTTAATGGCCCTTGCTGAATTTTTTTTCCAGGGATTTTATCCTTTTTCGAATTCTGCTAACTTCTAAAAACCACAGTATCCTCTAACAATGACTTCCAGGGATCAGCTATGCATATATGGAGAACTATTTATGTTCATTCATTTTTAACCTACCCCAGCTTACTGTTCCCAGCTTTGTCCACTGCAAGAAAAGACCTTGTAATTGCCAAATGGTGGGCAGACATTTGTAATAGGAAAACCATGTTTGTTGGTTTGGACTCAATTACTTTTCCAAAAAGTTTTAAATCCATTTTGCTTTTTTTTTGTTCCTACTGAGTACTTGTATTGGATTTTCATAAACCTATCCAAGAGCTGTTTCCTTAGTGATAACAACTCCATTAAATCTCATCACTGTGTTACCGTGTGTACTGTGTTATCTTTAAGGTGTTTTTTGTCCTGTTCATTTATCAGCCCTCAAAAGCTAAAACTTTAAGGCCTTCTTGGTCAATATTGTTGTAAACACCTTCAGTATTTACAGTCAATAGCTGTTTTGACTGACAGACTAATTTGGTATCATCATTATATTTTGCCAACTCATTATTCAGTCCCGTTATAAAACCATGTATGGATAGTGGACAAAACATGTTCCAACACTGATGTCTGTGTGAATCCTCTGGGAACCTAATCCCATTGTGAACACAGATTATTTATTACGACTTTTTTTCCTGTCTTTAAGCTGTCATTAAACCACAAGTGGCCTTTTCCTTTTCATCTGTGATAGCTGAGGTTCTTTATGGTTGCTTGGTGAAGAATCTTGGAGAAGCCTTTATCAAATCAGTTACTATTCATTTTGTTTATTTAACATCTTGAGCACCTCTGCAGGAGAATTGATGAGATGAATCACACTTTCTTGCCTTGACCCTCATCTTCCTGGCTTTTTGCATGTGTCCTTATTTCCATAAGTTTGTCTGGGCTGCTGGTCGGTCAGTCACCTCCCTGCCCTCCTTCTCTTCCCTAAATGTACTACTGTTGTACTCCTGCACGTAATTTCTAATCCTTTGCTTCTGTGCTGTGGCCATGGCCACTGATGTTCTTGTAATCAGGAGGTATTTTATGTAGCAGCACTATCCACTGAACAAGTGAGTCCTAAAATGTAAATGGATAGTCCTCTGATGCTGGAACAGGGACACTGGAAGAGAAGAAAAGGATATATAATGCGCTATTCAGAAGCTTCATCTCCCAGTTTGAAGTTTATCTTCAAGGGTGTGTGTAAGCCTGTCTCTCATGCCTAAGAAGCCCTACGTAGCAGTGTTCATTTTTAAAGCTCACTATCATACAGTTGACACAGCAGCTGACTTTCCTCCAGGACACATCAGTATCAGGCTCTCCAGTGAAACAATCCTCTGTTGTAATTCCGTGCGGCTATTAGCCGTCTCCATCTCGCTTCCTGGCGATGCAGAAATCTCACATAAACTATTTTCCTTTTGCCCCAGTCTGATTCCTGGCAGCCCCAGATGCACTGCAGAGCCTCGGCGCCCCAGCACAGCCTCAGGAAGAAAGTCAAAGTGCCGCCGAGCCAGAGGGAAGCATTTCTGGCTGCTCCAGAGTCCCTGCTGTTTCATGTCCTGTATGAAAGAGTTTGCAGCCTGTAGTAATCCCAGCAAACAACTCTCAAACAAATGTCTGTGCTCAAACATAAAACATTTTTAATAATCAGCAGGCAATGAACTTCTGCTTTTAAAAGTCCCAGTCCCAGAGATAGGATTCAAAACACATGAAGTGACAACTTCATCTTAAACACAGCTTTGGGTTCCCTGCATGTGAATTTTTATTCTTCTTGAATTTGAGAAAGGAGAAACTGCCTGTACTTAGCACATGAGTTGCTGTGCAGGCATCTGTAAAGGCAGAGACAGGCAAGACATGTAAGATGCGTGGATAGGATAGGATAGGATAGGATAGGATAGGATAGGATAGGATAGGATAGGATAGGATAGGATAGGATAGGATAGGATAGGATAAGATAGGATAGGGATATCTGGATAGGAGTTCAGTGTCCAGGATACATTGCATATATAAGGTATTGGAGTAGGTATCAGGCCATAATCCAGCAAACTGAACTATTCCTTTACTGCAGAATTACAGAAGGGAGTCCAGAGATCACAAAAATGAAAGCAGATGCCTGAGTTTTTTTCTTCCATGACTTGAAAACAAGAGTTTCCTGCTTCTTCTAACTGCATGTCACTAATGTTAATAACAAATGTGCTCCTCTAGTGGATAGGAAGCTGTTTTGTTCTCATAGAACCGGTGCTTTCTAATGAAGAGAGGCCGTCATTAAATTTTAGATGTGAAATAACGAGATAAGTGCAACTAACAATAAAAGGGAAATGGGTCACTTCGGGAAGATCAAGTGGCTGATTACCCTGTAAGAACAGCAGGTTCATTCCAAGCCTGGAGAACTCTGTGCCAGGTACAACATCACAGACCAATTTCACTGCGAGGTGTGCATTCTAAAATGTAAATCAGCAGTCCTGGTTTTATATATTTATATTTTTTATTTTATATATATATATTTATATATTTATTTATACTTTATTTATTTATTTATACTTGTATGTATTCATATATTTATATTTACTTTTAAATCTTTTATTTATTTGTTTATTTATTTATAGTAATACAAATGGGAAAGTGCTCTTCATCTCAATTTATCTTCAACTACCCCACTGTAGCACTGCCTCATGGAGTAATACTCTAAGGCCAAGGTGGTGTGTAGAAACTCAGACTCTTGTCTTGCCCAGAAAAGCCAGCCATAAGTAGATAGTTTGTTATCAAATATATTTTAGCATTTCCAGATTACATTGCGTTGTTTTCTCCAGCTGTCAGTACCCTGCTCACAGTGAAATGGAAGCAGATCTCAAGAACTGCTTGAGATATTGCAGTATCTATGGGCAGCCCTGGGGCAATTTTTCCTGCCAACAGTTTACTCCTATCTCACACTGAATGCCATTTCAGGGAGAAAAGGTGGCAGAGAGACACAAAAATCAATTAACAGAAAAGAAGTGTTGCAGTTCTGCCTGTGAATGCATACAGAGTAGAGTATGACTCCTTGAGCTGACTTTGCCAGTTACACTAAGTCCATGCAGTCATCAGAAGCACTGTGCANCCTCTAGTGGATAGGAAGCTGTTTTGTTCTCATAGAACCGGTGCTTTCTAATGAAGAGAGGCCGTCATTAAATTTTAGATGTGAAATAACGAGATAAGTGCAACTAACAATAAAAGGGAAATGGGTCACTTCGGGAAGATCAAGTGGCTGATTACCCTGTAAGAACAGCAGGTTCATTCCAAGCCTGGAGAACTCTGTGCCAGGTACAACATCACAGACCAATTTCACTGCGAGGTGTGCATTCTAAAATGTAAATCAGCAGTCCTGGTTTTATATATTTATATTTTTTATTTTATATATATATATTTATATATTTATTTATACTTTATTTATTTATTTATACTTGTATGTATTCATATATTTATATTTACTTTTAAATATTTTATTTATTTGTTTATTTATTTATAGTAATACAAATGGGAAAGTGCTCTTCATCTCAATTTATCTTCAACTACCCCACTGTAGCACTGCCTCATGGAGTAATACTCTAAGGCCAAGGTGGTGTGTAGAAACTCAGACTCTTGTCTTGCCCAGAAAAGCCAGCCATAAGTAGATAGTTTGTTATCAAATATATTTTAGCATTTCCAGATTACATTGCGTTGTTTTCTCCAGCTGTCAGTACCCTGCTCACAGTGAAATGGAAGCAGATCTCAAGAACTGCTTGAGATATTGCAGTATCTATGGGCAGCCCTGGGGCAATTTTTCCTGCCAACAGTTTACTCCTATCTCACACTGAATGCCATTTCAGGGAGAAAAGGTGGCAGAGAGACACAAAAATCAATTAACAGAAAAGAAGTGTTGCAGTTCTGCCTGTGAATGCATACAGAGTAGAGTATGACTCCTTGAGCTGACTTTGCCAGTTACACTAAGTCCATGCAGTCATCAGAAGCACTGTGCAGTATGAATCAGCCTTCAACGAAAGATTCCTGACATCCCAGAGTATTTCAGTATCCATCAAGGCACTGATTGTCATGTTAGATGTGACATGTGGTTATTGCGCTACAGATATCAGTGTGGACATTTCTGATTTGTTAAAAAAAACACCACAAAACATTAATTCCAGACATGATTTTATGAAGAATCTCCTTTCCTGCATGGATCAGTCACAACATGGGAGCGTGGGATTGGGTTTTCATCTCATGGGCTGTGCTTCTGTCAAGATTGGCAGCAATTTCAGGTGTGCACTGCAGCTCCCTCATAGTCCTTGTAAAATGCACGAGGAAGCTTTTATTTTGAAGTGCTTTTATGAGATGCATTAGCATGAAGTTCAGTGTTGCTCTATTAACTATTCCAGAAACAGTCTTTAGACTGAGACTGAAATAATAATTAATGCTATTACATAACAACTTAGACTTCTGTAGTACTTCTTGTCTGAGAGGTTGATGGCCAAAGGGGTTTCCTCATCTGAATGACACACTTTTGAAAATAAACAGTGGGTGTCAAGGCAGTCACCAAACAAGGATATAGTCATTTTAAAAGTATGCAAGGAGGGCTACTTCTTTTTTTCACCATGCACAACTTCAAGCACAGGAGCTTTCAAACACGCACCATAAGACCAGCTAACTCTTGTTGTTTCTTGTTTTATTTGACTACTATGCAAGTACTGGACTGAAGCCAAAGAATTCAGCCTCGGCACAGGCAGCATTCATCAGCACCAAGCCTGGGGCAACCTTCTGGCTCTGAAGTTGTGTTTGGACCCTTGTGTCTGGGAGGAAAGTCATCATTCTGCAAGAGAGGCTTCTTATTCTGTCCTTTGTGACCTCTGAGATGAGCCGCTGGGAAGCTGGCAGGGCAGCTCTGCCCTGTTGCCTTTCC
>VYZR01025205.1:3457-14379 GCA_013400675.1 Oxylabes madagascariensis
AAAAAAAAAAAAAGCTTCAGAGTGCTCAGAAAGCAATTCTCATTGTATGAATGTCAGTATCTAGGACCATTTTAATCCTCAATAGTTCTTAAGACACAGCTTTCACATCTGGGTGCAATTCTCTGGATCTTCAATATTCTATATGACACCTGGGCTATTTTAGCTCTGGTTTGGGCTGGCAGGGACCTTGAAAGGTCATTCAGTCCAACCTCCCTGCAATGAGTAGGGACGCCTTCCACTAGATCAGGTTGCTCATAGCCCTACCCAACCTGACTTTGAATGTTTCCTGGGATAGGGCACCTCACGGGTGCCCTCCCCGGGCATCCCAGCCAGTGTTTTACCACCCACAGAGTAAAGAACTTCTTTCTAATATCTAATCTAAATCATCCTTCTTTTAGTTTAAAACCACCTTCCTGATAGGCACCCTTTAATTATCAGAGGCCACAATAAGGTCTCCCCAGAGCCTTCTTTTCTCCAGGCTGAACACCCCAGCTTTTCCAGCCTTTCCTCATAGGAGAGGTGCTCCAGCCCTCTGATCATCTTTCATGGCCCTTCTCTGGACTTAAGTTAGGGAGCTGTCCCAGAGCTGGATGCAGTACTCCAGCTGGGATCTCTCCACAGGGGAGTAAACAGGGAGAATCACCTCCCTCAATCTGCTGGCCACACAGTTACCAGGCTTATTTTTTTGAAAAGTAACAAGTAGTACGCTCATCATGTGAGAAAATATATAAACATGAGAAAACTCAGCAGAAACGAGCATAACAAAATCACAAGTCAAAGCTTACCTAGATGGCATGATGATGCTAAAACCATGTTAAACTGAAGCATCTGAGATTACCTCAGTTGTTAAAACATGGTGCCAATAGCACCAAGATCATGGGTTCCATTACTTAAGAGCTGGACTCAATGATTCTTGTGGGACCCTTCCAACTCAGAAAATTCTGTGATTTCTGTGATCTTAAGTGGTACCTCAGAAGTTCCCGTATATTCCACTGGTGGAGTTATGCTGCCACCTATTGTGAGGATGAATCTGACACTCGTTATTTTGCTAGGCAACGTTTGCAGTAATTACCACTTGTCTTTCTCTTTTTTGTATTAGAAGTACTTCCTTCTGAAATATCTGCTACTGATCGATGCTGGTGAGAGGCTGCACGCATATGTGGCCTTTCAGCCAAACCGATACAGGTGTTCATACATTCTGATCTCTAATCTACCACAGTGTACAGTTTCATTTGGCTCTGTCTACTGCTATCAGCTCAAAAGCTGGTCCAAAATGGGAACCCTGCTTCTCTGCTCCGATCAGTGGTCGAGGCGTGCAGCCATGGGCAGAGAGGCAACGTGAGCCCCCAGCATAGTGCTCCAAGATGTGCTTTTCCTTCCTCCCTCATGCAAGGAGCACAGGACTATGGGTTAGTTCCACAAAACTGAGACAGCACTTGAGCTACAGTATAAACTCATGACTGTGCCTTCAGGACACCTCTTCTTCCCCCCAAGCACAAGGGCAGTCCTGTATGGCCTGTATACATATATATATATATATATATATATATATGCATATTGTGCCTGACACCAGCAGCCGCATTTACCAGCCCTGAGCAGGGAGCTCTGTTGCCCAAAGCTGATTTTTTTCTGCACACAGAATTTAGGCAAACTTATTTCAGGAGAGCAGCCTCAGAAGGCCCAGGCCAGCACACCTCCAGAGGCTCACACCATGAGCAAAGCTGAAACAAACGATAGTACTTCCACCTCTCTAAAACTGAAGTAGTTTGGCACTGGTCAAGCTCTGCAGTTCTCAATGTACCTTTCCCCACCTTTTTACTTCCCCTCTGCCTTGGCACAACACATGCTCTGTTCCTTCACCTCTCTAGTAGTATCAGCTAAGCCAAGACCTAGGCACTAGGCCATCCCTACCATCTTAAGGTCACTTAGGAGTCACTCCTGGACAGCCTGGATACCTGCTCAGGCTAACCAACTAGTGGGATTTTCCCATTTATCTTTCAGGCATTCAGCAGTTTCCAAGGCATTCAGTGGGTGAAAGAATCACTGGAGCTGCAGCTGGAACCTGATTGCACAGACAGCAGTGGTGCAGCCAGAGAGGACAGCCAGGTACGAGTGCAGGCAGCTCTCCAGCAAAACAAGCACCAGAAGCATGTTTTGTTTCTGCTGTTTGCTGTGTCACAGGGTACGTGTTTTTACACGTCTGAATTGAGTCCAGCCACGATCTGTCCAAGTCAGGGCTGCTTGCAGCACAGAGGCAAACGACTACAGCAGCAAGTCAAGATGGCACTCTAAGTAGCAGATGGTATTTTTAGAGTAGTATCACAACTTACAAACTCCTTGGACAGGTGTTTGCTCTCCTTTGAGTCCAGAGAAGGGGGACAGGGCACTTGCAGCAATGGAAGCTGCGTGATGGTGTCTCTGTGACTCCTGGATTCAATACCCCACCACAATGAGGGGATTGTCCCGAAAAATAAAGTTTGGGTTTGTGGGCAACTTTCAGCCTTCTCATCACCTGAACAGGTTTCTCCAGAAGTAGGTTGTTCTGGGAGGTAATCTAGGATAAAAATCCAAGATAGTCTGGGGCCCTTGGCTCCTCCATAGATAAACTGCAGCTAAGCAGTAGGAATTAGAAGTTCTCTTTACAACAGAGCAAGATGAAAGACCTCAGTACCCTTCTCCTCCTAAGTATAACACGAGCACATCCAGACACTGCACTTCCATCAGACCCTTCAACTGCCCTGCAATCAGGCAAATTATTCTAAGCTTCTTCCCTACTCCCAGCAACTCCTGTTGCCCTTTCATTTATTTTAGATCTCACTTTCTGGTCACTACATGACTAGGACACACATTATTTGCATGGCACTAAAAAAAAAAAAAAAAAGCATGTTTAACCTGGAGTTTAGCCCAAATCCAGGAGCCATCACATTAGGATAGGCTTACCTGTTCTGAAAGGGCTGAAGTCCTGGGTCTATCACACAAGGACAACCTATTTCTACCAGGAGATCTTCTGTATCTTAAAGAAGTTTAAATTGAGATGCAATATCTTGACTTCAGACATGAGATTGACCTCAGTTTAAGTCAAATACTCTGAGCTTTGTCTCCAAAGTGACAAATTCTAGCCAAAATGGTAGCCTACCAAAACCCTCCATGATCCCACCCCTATACCCAGCAGCAGTGATTCATCATTCCCAGTGATAAAAGACAGTACATGCACACAGGTCCTTTTTTTCTTTTTTTTTATTGCTGTTAATTCAAGGAAAAAGGTTGCATAAAATCCAATCTCTTCTAGAAATATAAGTGACCTTTCCAGTACATTTCAAATATCAAAGTATATGGTAAACATACAAATAAAGAGAAGGTAACATACCTCCTATTTACAGTACAGTATTTTAAATCATAAAATAAGTTCCATAAAGTACAACTGGCAGGTAATTCACAATACAAGTCCATTGGTGGTTTAACACCCTCACTTCAACTCAAACGCAGTTCATTCATTTCAAGTGGTCCAAAAATACCCAGATCAAATAAAAATTTTAATCAAAATAATTTTCATTTACTACTTAAACTTTTTTTTTTATTTTTTTAAATTAAAGCTTTCATCTACCTCCCTCCCCTTCCCCCACCCCCCCAAGAAAAAAGTTTCAAAATGTACACTGGTGCTATAAATATAAATGCTACCTATGAAGAAATGTAGTAATCAAGCTTTTTTTTTTTCTTCAAGTTTTTGTTTGTTTAGCAATTTATTAGACGGTCGAACCAAAGATTGATTTTTATTTCATCCCTCTACTGGACACTGGGTCTGATTTTAAGAAAAAAACATTTCTGCCATGAACTGTGAGGAATGCCAAACCCTATGGATATACAGTGGTAGTTGTTCATCGGTGTTGAATGCAGCAGTCAAAAAACACACTCATCTTCCAGATAACCTCAGTGCACTTTAGGAAATCAAATATTACCTGGAAGCAATTTAGTACATATATTGGCTTTTAAAAATAAAATAAAAAATACAGCAGCATTAAACTTACTTACTCATGATACTGACATGTTTAATACCATCTTAACACTCATTTCAGTCTTTCACATTATACCGTAATTACGCATAGTGGTAAATTGTTATAAAATAGTGACTTTTCTATTTGGTAGACAGGTTCTAATACTAATACCTGACTATTTTGTAGAAAACCATAGCTTTTGTTCAGTTTGAAATAAAACATTTACATTCTAAGTACAATGCAACACTGTAATAGTTTAGGAAAAAAATATTCAATCAAGTAATGTTCATTCTGTGTTGACACGATGTAGAATAGCTTTAAAAAAGGAAAAAATGCTGTCAACTTTCATTACAAATGCAAACACACTGAGTACAACATTCATACCATTTTTTTCACCTTTGTTGCTGAACATACAGGCTAAAAAGCTACAAGGGAAGAAAAATCTGACAATTTAAGCTCGTTCATTTTTCTAAATCTGTTCCAGTCCACACAGTTTCAGCCCCTTCCTGCTCTATGTATTTTCATTTGTTTGGGCCTCTCGAGAGCTGCGTATCTGTATTATTATCAGGTATAATACACATACAGTATCGTGTTTTCCTTTGGACTCTGCTAATAGGATGTTTGAACATCTCCCCTCAATTCATGAGCATTAAATTTAGAGTACGGGCAGGGTCTGTATGAACTGCTAAACACTCATGCAAGTCCAACGAATCCACGTGGACAACCAGGGAAAGAAAAGAAAACAGCAGCATAAAGAGAACAGGGAGGGAGGGAAGAAGATTGTGGTGGGGAACATGACCAAGTTTCTTCTTTCACCATATGGCTGCTCCACCAGTGATGTCAGAGGTCAGAGGAATTTATTTTGTTTTTTTAACTGCAGTAAACATTGCACATGTCTCAAGTCTTCAGTGCAAAAGCATGGTTCGAATGCTCTGTCTGATTGTTTGGCTGTGTGTGTGAATTACATGCATTACGCAAGCCTCTTGTAGAACCAGGAGGAGACCAGGGACTCAGCCTTCTTCTTTTGTACGGAACAGAGGTGCAAAAGCAATGAAAAACTCCAAAAGAATATAAAACCGGGAATGTCCCAAAACACAAGACCAACCTCCCCCTCCCACACACACCTTCCCCCAATTTCCCAAGCTTCAGTTTAAGTAGGCAATGTTTACTTGTTTCAGTCTGCAGAATCCAAGGTATCATTGGAAGGGGGAGGGGGAGGTGCGTATCTCAGTCTGTAAGTGCCTAAAACAGGAAAGAGAACTACTAAGTCACTGCTCACAATTAAAATGGATTACAAAACCACTACAAGGTATCAAAATGGACATGCTCTTCAAAAGGCACTATCATCCTCCAGTCCTTTTAAAGTAGGTCCTCAGACTTTATCCTATTTTCTTTCATCCTCTTGCTAGAACTGTCAGTTTAAAATAAAGATAGAGAGTGTAGATATAGGACTTGAGCCCTACTGGAAAAATGAAAAGAAAAGATGGTCCCCATCAAGGTTCATCTTTCCTGTTCCGGTCCAATCAAACTACTAAAGTCAGAATGGGAACAAGGGCAGGAATGAAAAATAGCTTGTGCTCAATGCAAACCCTGCATTTTCCCCATTCTTCTGGACAGAGAGAGAAATGGAAGCTACTCCTTTTATATTTAGTTCAAATCGCTTTCTGCCTTTTTGCTGCAACTCAACTGAAAAGTTAAATGTATTGCATGATGGGGCACAGAAGGATGGCTGATTATGCAAAGGTAAGCCCTAGAAAATGTTAAATATCAAACGGCCAGTCTATTGGTTTTTCTTTCAACTCTCAGAAGTTTTAGGAATCCAAGGTCACATCATAGATAATAATTGATATCTTTCCCTTTTTGCCAATGAATTCTCTCAAAAAGCACCCCACTGAATGGGAATGGGAAAATTGAAACAACATGCAAGTCTCAACATAATGCCAAAACCAAACCAGTGAAAAAAGAATGACAATTTAGGACTGGTATCATTTGACTTTCCAGCTCTGAACCCATTTTCAACTTCACGCTGTGAACCCCGTTCCCTTGCACTGTTCTACAAGATTTTCAGGCAGAGATAGGATACTTTGCAGTTTTAGAGCAGGTCACTAGTGCACAACCATTTACACGAAACATACACACGCACGCACACCTTTCTGCAAGACCAGAAACAGCACATTCAGAAAGGTAAAGAGGAACTGCTAAACTCAAAAGCAAGTCCGCTGGGAGTTATCATGATTACCTTGTTGACTGGCCTCCATGGATGACTGCTTACAGTCCTGCGCATAGTGTCCACTTACACCACAATTGTAACATGAAACGTTCCCATTCTTCTTGGGTCCCGACCCATTTGTGTTGGCAACTACGTTAGGTGCTGGATATACAGGATAGAACCTCCCAAATCCTGCCATCTGCTGCATACCATAGTTGGCTTGGCTCCCCATCACTGGGTCATGCATAAGCCCGTTTGCATACGGAGACTGAGGCAGGAAGAACGGAAGTTGTGTTCCATTGCTTTGATGTGCTTGATTGAGGTAGCTGCCATTGCAAAGTGATGGCAGAGTGAAGAAAGATGGAACTCTGTAGACTTGTCCATGAAGTGGGTTATGATAAAAATAGCTATTAATCTGAAGGCTGCCATTGGTCCCACAGCTACACCTACGTCCGCAAGAACCGCAAGGGCCAGATCCCAACTGCTGCGGAGGTAACATTGTCCCGTTAGTGTTATTATTCCCAACAGCGTTTATGTAGGATGTGCTGTCGCTCTGCGCAGTGCTGTGTGTTAGAGCGGGGCTCGGGCTGGGGGCAGGGCCTGGCGTGTGTGTCGGGATTGCAGGAGGAACAGTGGACTGGACCTGACCAACACCGAGGCCAGTGGATTGAGGTGGCGAGGAAGTTGCTCCAGTGCTCAGCACGTTTGTATTCTGGTTGGGCAACACATTGGTAGCGTGAGGGCTGCCTGGCAAAGTGTACGAAGCTGGTGGAGGTGGCGCTGCTGCTGTGGAGAGACCAGCTGCTGGAAGAACTACCTTGAGATTGGTAGGCTGAGGGATTGCTCCTGGGTTTCCCTCAATGTGAGGCACCATTTGATTCAGTCCTACCACCTGGGATGCGGGTTTTGTGATGGGATCTGTAGTAGGAACTGGGGATCCTGGGAAACTACCTGGATTGTGGACTGGGATAAAGGCAGTATTTGGTGATCCAATACTTAAGTTTCCTGTCGGCTGCTGTGGTCCATTAACTGTGCAACTTTCTGATGATCCCTGTGGAGAGGGGATTTTCAACCTATGTATTGCCAAATGCAAAGCAGGGCTACCAGGCTGAACAGAATGTGGAAGGAAAGAGGATGGGACTGGCAAAGAGGAAGCCATGAGCTCAAGGCGTTTCTCAGGTTCACCAGAGGTCACTGGGCCCATTCCCGCAGGAGGGGAATTTGCAGACTCTCTCACCGGCGAGACAGCGACAGGTGTGGTAACCAGCATTCCCATGGTTTTACCATCTGCAGATATGGGTGGTGGGACAACTGCTTCAGGCTTTTGGGCAGCGCTGTGCATCACACAGTGTAAGGCAGGCATGAAGGAAATATGCTGAAACTTTGCATTCAAAGGATCTTCTGAAAGGCTCCCATTTTCATTACTCACTGAAGTGATCTGAGCAGATGATTTGTTCATATTTGATGAACTGACAGCACTGTAGCCCGTAAACCTGGTTGTATTTTGATTCCCAGAGTCCTCAGAATTGCTGTCTGTATCTGTGGGGACAAAAGCATTACTCAGTCAGAAGAATGAATCTCAAGCAACAGAGAATCATGTCCTGGGCTCATTTACCCATATAAAACCTATTGAGT
Organism: Oxylabes madagascariensis; assembly: GCA_013400675.1. Lineage (NCBI taxonomy): Eukaryota > Metazoa > Chordata > Aves > Passeriformes > Timaliidae > Oxylabes > Oxylabes madagascariensis. Next base: position 11,294 of record VYZR01025205.1, read on the forward strand.
TTGATGACATGAATGATAGTTATGTCTTCCCAAACTGTGACAACTTGGAGATTCTTTTCATTCATCCAAATTAAGCCAGGTCCATCTTCATGACTTGCCTATATCCACCTGCCCAACTAGCTACTGTGCCTTGACTCATGTATATCTGCAAATGTGAAGAGTAGGACACAGAGTGAATTAGGAATTTGCATCTGTCTAGAAAGATATTAACACAGCTTATTTAAATTTAGAAGGAGTGGCAAACTGTCAGTACAAAAAGACAGAGCTCCAGGACATGCCAGACATAATTTCATATAAATCCAGCCCCTTTCATGCCAAAGTTTTCCACGTTATTGTACTGTGGAAATTTCTCAAGAGAGCTATAGCACTGAGGCCAAAAGTATGTTTAGTAATCTAAAACTCAGTGGTATGTAAATGGTGCTAGAAGCCCTCAAACCGCCCAGTCATGAAATCCACAAAGAAAAATGCCTTCTGCGGCTAGTGCAGAAAACAAAGTACTGAATCAAACTGAAAAACTAACTAAAATAAGTGCAAGAAAGAGATTAGTCTAGGAATAAAGGCATTCACGCACACTCTCCATAAATACAACCTCTGTCTTTTTCTTCTTCACTATCAAAGCTTTCCCGCCCATCATGTCGTGGACTAGAAGGAGAGCTGTAACTTTCAGATGATGTTTCTCCACACGTATCATGGCCAGATCCAGCATCCAAATTCAGATCTAAAAACACAAGTTGTCAGTTTTATTTTTGATCTTAGTGTATGGAAGTGAGGTTATTTTGGTTTTCTCACATTTCACACTAGTTGAGATTTTTGTCTGTTCCTACTTAATTGCATCTGTCCCCTGTATTTCTATCACTTCAATTCTCAGCACTCAGGACTGGTTTCATCCCTAAATTTGTGATGAGTGAATCCTTGGCGTTAAAGAAGGTGATCCTGAAAATTGGTATTTATGCAAGGCAGAGAAAAGAATGATGATTCTGAATGATTCCTGTGACGTTTATACCAGGCTGTACTACAACACTGATTTCCTCTGCACGACAGCGATCCAGCATTTCTGCTGGCAGAGCTGCAGTGCTCCTCAGTGACACCAGCACAGGCAGAAAGCTAACTCAGCAGGACACGGCAAAACAATGCACCATTTCACAACTTGCTCTTCTAGAACAGGCTTTAACCAAGCTCTATCAGCAAAATCCTGTTTAAAGGAAAAGAGGTGAACTGAAAAAGTGGTCAATTGTTTTAGAAATTCTGAATGGATGACAGGACACTTGTTTGCTGGAAACCAGCTTTCAGGGTGGATAGCTACTATGGTTTGGCTTTCAAGTTCAGCCTCCGAGGGGAAGAAGAGTGACAAATTCACCCTCTCTCAGGACCTATGACAGACACTAGCTGGAAACCTCAGCCCACAAAACCTTGGTTAGCAAAACCTCAGGACAAAAATTAGAACGCTAATTGTTATAATAATAATAATTTGTAAATAAAATAATTTTTTCTCCATTTTTTATTGCTACTGGAAGTTCAACATGTTGGGATGGCTCATCAAAAAGTTGCCTTAATGCTTCAATTCTTGAAATAATTTCCTGAATTAAACCTGAAACTGCTTAAATTATTTTAACAAGTACTTTGAACATCTAATATAACCTTAACTATAGCTTTCCAAAATTGTTCTAGTTTTGCTAAGTTTGTGAACAGTGAGTTCTTAAACTTTTAGTCAACCGCTGTTTGTAGAAGGCAAAACCACCTGCCCATAAAACATGTAAATAATTTAGAACAGGATCCTGCTGGAACTCTCCAAGGTAAGAAGCAGTGAGAAGAAAGAATGAAAGCTTAATCAAGATTGTATCACAAGTGGAAGCAACAGAAAGACAAGGCACTTTTAAGAGTCCTTTCAACACTTAGGCCAATTAGGTGGTGTAGAAAAAGGTGAACTCTTTCTCAACCTTCTGTCATGAGAACTACATATAAGAGAGGCAAGGTCACAACTGATATTGGGAATTTAGAAAACAACATGATGGCAAAGTCAATGGGTAGCACAGACCTTCAGAAATTTGTAATAAAGCTTGAAGACTCAGTTTACTAAAGAAACACAAATATAATTTTGTCTTACAACTGACTGATGTACACAAGTCTTGGCCTAGACACCACATTTAGGATCACTCTAACCTGAAAACCCTGCTAGGACAGTATATACACTTCTGTGTTGTAGCTCAGTGGTCACTTGATTTAAATGCTACAGTTCATCAATGGTTCACACCACAGGTTTTACACAGGGTTCTTGTGAACCATTACACAACAGATGAAGACACAAGTAGCTGCAAAGAGCACACTAATGGCAAGATGCTCCATGTCCACACACTCAGATGGTTAAATTTCATATGGAAGTAGCCCAACAGTAGCTGCCTCTGCAATTACTCCACCCCATAAGCCAACTTATGCAGACTTCACTAGTATTTTGCCACCTATGCATGAAGAGACACATCCCAAGCAACTGGATACAGAAGACTGAGTCTGGTGCATTCTATACAGCAAGTCAAAGCACAAATTAGACTGCCAATATACTGATTTGCACCAGAATATTTTTCAGACTTGTGCTTTCCCCTTTACAGACCTCGAATAAATCAGCTGCAAGTTCTGTTTCTTACTAACAGCTTTGGAAAAAGCACCTTACCTTTTGCTGTTCCAGTATGGATGTGCTGTGATGCTGCAACTCGAACTCCATTGCTCCTGTTAGTCAACCTGCAGTCAGTTTTCTTTGCTTTCTCCCTGTGTAAATAATTTCATGGCTTTTTTGCAAATGCATGAGCACAAATTACCAACCATGAATGAACACAGAATGACACTGGAATCTTCTTCTTTTTATTAAATGCCAAATGATATTTTGAGAAATGAATGCATTCACCTAAATTCTATTTTTCAAGTTACTTCTTTATAGAATATAAAATAAGGATTTTTATATGAGCCTAGCCTCACACTATGCCAGCTCTTGTGCCACCACAGCAAATAAAGGCACTTAACTGACTGCGGACTCTGTTTATCAGAGTGAATGCGTTACACTTCATTTCTGGATTACCAGTTACATTGGAAACCTA
>VYZR01025213.1:16472-26885 GCA_013400675.1 Oxylabes madagascariensis
GAGGTAAGGATCTACAAGTACAATCTCAAAGTGCTGTGGGCTCTACAAATGTTGCACTGCTCAGCAACATCCCCTTGCTTTCCATCACCCTCAAGAAGCACAAATACTGGGTAAAGGCAAACAAAAGGCTACAGAACTTTCAGGTCATTTTGCCCTCCTCCAACTCAATGCATCCTCTGGCATCCTGGCCAAGGCCCATTACTAAGGATTATCAGTGTGCAGTACTTTTAAAAAATCAAAATGGCAGTCAATGAGTTTAAATCCATTCAGACATTCACTGATGTAGTCTTTAGTCCTACACTCCACATCACTAAATAACAATCCTGTACCAAGGTAGGTAAACAGGGAGTAGCCTCAAAACACACCTCTCACCAGTTTTTGCTCCTGATTTGATTTAACCTCTCAGATCCATTCAGATTCTAGGATGCTGAGACTCAGTCTAGCACACCTGATTTTAGTCCAATAAGGCACCTGTACTTCAGATTTGAGATTGCTTTTGCAGTTGATGGTCTGAAAGTCCCAGGAAAAAAAAAAAGCTGGTAACAAATTTCTTAGAAAAGTAAAAAATGTTGTTTTCTAACTGAGCAGCATACCTTTCTTAAAGCTGAAATTCAGTTTTCTGATGTAAGGAATATTTATCAGCAAGGGCTCTTCAGACTTCCACCTGGGTACATTTTAAAAGATATAGTTATTATGCTTTTTCTACAGACTATTTTGGAAGTGAAACTGCAGCCAAAGTAAATAAAAGATTATTGAAGTACAGTTTACTAATCTAAACCCCAAATAATTTTTGAACTCTGAATGCTAAGTCCCTAAATATTCTATTCAGCTGCCAAAGATACAGAACTGTTCCATGGACTGCCAGCACTGTCAGTACTCTAGTTCCCTGTTCCAGCCTTAAACCCAAAGCCACACAGACATAGTTGAGGGAGAACTTGATCACCCGGCAAAAATGTGAGAGTTCAAAGGTTCCCAATAGCAACACAAACATCCAGATGCTTCTTAATTATAGGGAAGAAAAAATAAAAATTAAAAAAAAAAGACTTGGGAAAAAAACTCAAAATGAGCTTGATTTATTTTTTTTGAGCCAATCAGTTTTTCAGCCTGCCTAATCCTTCAGTAACATCAACAGAGAAAAAAAAAATACACAAACTCTGCAGAGAGGGAATTTCCACTGACCATTTTCCACTGCAGCCCAGACTACAGTGTCTTGTGCATGTCTCTTGAGTTACCCAACTGCCATTCAGACAACATCAGACTAGCTTCCTTGAAAGGACAATAAATACAAGTTACTCATGTTACAGAACTCTTTAAAGGATTACTGCTCATTTGCTCCATGAACGCCTCATCCTTCTTCATCCTTTGTCCTAGGTTACAATGCAAGATGTGCCCCAAGTATGTATTCTATCACCATCTTCATGAGCTGTTGAAACTGGGGCAGTGTTTCCCTTGCCCTCCCTCTGCACTATCTTCTGTTCATGGGCCCTCAAGGCCTTGCCCATGGCTCACAGGTAACTCCCTCTGGAGCTCTCTCTGTTTAATGGGCAATCAAGGACCCACTGCACGACTCATAAAATTACATCATTCCATTGGGAGATGCTCTCCCCAGGGGAAGGAACCAAGCATTCCCACCTGGATAGAATCTGGGATTTGGGACAGCACCACGGCCTCACCCACTGGATTCCCCGAGGACAAGAGCTACCAGACCTTTCTACAAGATCACTGCTTCAAGAAGACCACTCCACCTGGACTGCTACCACCACCCTAACCAACAGGGTGTCAGGGTGTATTTGGACTCTGTCAGTGGTCTTTTGTACTATTGCATTTGTTTTAGTTTATCATTTTTTTCCTCCTATTAAATTGTATTTCTGATTTGGAGTCTCTCGTTGGTTTTGCTTTCAAACCATACACTTTTTAAAAAAAAATTATATTTACCAGGGTTCTTTCTTCCCCCAACCTCAGACTATTATTTAGGAGAATAAAAACAATGGTTGGGATGACAAGCTTATCAGCTGGGGATGACAAGTCTCTGAGCCATGGTAGACATTTGAAGAGCAATGAAGGGAACAGGGCAGAACTCTGTCTGGCAGGACTATTTCAGCACCTCAATGCTGAGGACCAACCATTCAGAGGTTGAAATGGAGCAGTTTATCATGGCCAAGATGATTCTCTAACTCCCTTCAATAAAGTTTGGCTTTGTTTTACCTGAATAATTTTAGGTAGCAATACCATCACTAGAGAACATCCCAGTGAGTGTCAATAATAAATCTGAATAATTATAAAGATATCCTTGCAAGTGTTTCGAGCAAAATATCAAAACTTAACCTGATAATCTGATTTAGTTCATTACAGTTGATTGCATAATTCAGATTTAGATAGAAGGGCAGAACATCTTGAATTAAGAACAGCATTAATAACTTGTTTCCCTCCATATACACTGCAACTGTTCAATAAATCCAGAAACCATTTGCATTGCTTCAATCTGTTTTACCTACATGCTATCAAAAATATGGTAACCTAAAAGAAAAAACAAATACTTTTTTTTGTTCTTTCTGTACCCAAGTGTGATCCAGGATTTAAATCCAATCACTAGCAGTAAACTCAGTTACACAGTTCTTAAACACCCTCTCTTTCTCAGACTTCAGAGTCAACTGCTGAGAGCTACCCACTTTGACAAACAGAAAAAAAAAGATTGATTAAAGTCTATTTTCAGTCCCCAAGTCAGGGTCACACTTCTGACATTTCTCAGGGCCAGAACCATCCCAAAAGTACAAACCTACATTTGTTCCTGAGTGTGGCTCACAGCTTCTCTTTAACACAAACACCTAACAAGGAACACCTGGCTTGAGCACAGTGACCCAGCATAATGGTTCATAACCAGCACCGGTCTCCAAGCAGATGACTCAGTGTCTTCTCTGCTTGAAGACAAAAGTTTCCCAAGTGTTTTGAGTTACTTATCAAAATATTGGACTTAGCTAACTAAAATCCCTTTCTGCCCAATTCTATACACTTAGAGAGATCAGGCATCATACTGTCAGACATGTAAAAACGCATTTTACATTGCAAAGAGCTTCTATTACTTGGGAGCACAGAATTAAGCATCTGTATAAATAGCATGACTATAGTCTCAGTAATGAGTTTGTTTTCTATTAGCTCTGCTCAACTGCTCACCAGGTTGCTCATTTCCCAGTCAGCTATTACCTGTCTGAAGTGCATTTCTGTGGTAGAAAAAGAGCAAAAGCTTCTCCTGCTACTTAGCTCCTCAAGTATGAAAACACATGTTAAATTAATCAATTCAGGTGAAAAAATTAATGAGGCTGCTAGAAGATAGAGTAGAAAGACCATTAATTTCCCAGCCAGTCTAGGATTTATAGACTTCAGAAAAGGACTACAGTCAGCCTAACTGCTTTGCTTTTATAACAAAACATTATAACATATGGGCTTCACCCCACCTCAAGTCTTGGTAAGATGAAAGATACCCTGAAGAAATTAAACAATGTTTTCTTGCGAGAGAGCCCCTTTCACTGGAGCAGCAGCTGAGAAAGAATAAACAGGGCAGCACATAACAAATATTCTAAAGAAACATCCTAGACTTTTTAAATTATACATTTAGAGACCTCCGAATATAACATGGTAAAACTGGCAAGAACCTGGATACAGAATAATTCATTATTTTATTTCNTTCTTAGAAAAGTAAAAAATGTTGTTTTCTAACTGAGCAGCATACCTTTCTTAAAGCTGAAATTCAGTTTTCTGATGTAAGGAATATTTATCAGCAAGGGCTCTTCAGACTTCCACCTGGGTACATTTTAAAAGATATAGTTATTATGCTTTTTCTACAGACTATTTTGGAAGTGAAACTGCAGCCAAAGTAAATAAAAGATTATTGAAGTACAGTTTACTAATCTAAACCCCAAATAATTTTTGAACTCTGAATGCTAAGTCCCTAAATATTCTATTCAGCTGCCAAAGATACAGAACTGTTCCATGGACTGCCAGCACTGTCAGTACTCTAGTTCCCTGTTCCAGCCTTAAACCCAAAGCCACACAGACATAGTTGAGGGAGAACTTGATCACCCGGCAAAAATGTGAGAGTTCAAAGGTTCCCAATAGCAACACAAACATCCAGATGCTTCTTAATTATAGGGAAGAAAAAATAAAAATTAAAAAAAAAGACTTGGGAAAAAACCTCAAAATGAGCTTGATTTATTTTTTTTGAGCCAATCAGTTTTTCAGCCTGCCTAATCCTTCAGTAACATCAACAGAGAAAAAAAAAATACACAAACTCTGCAGAGAGGGAATTTCCACTGACCATTTTCCACTGCAGCCCAGACTACAGTGTCTTGTGCATGTCTCTTGAGTTACCCAACTGCCATTCAGACAACATCAGACTAGCTTCCTTGAAAGGACAATAAATACAAGTTACTCATGTTACAGAACTCTTTAAAGGATTACTGCTCATTTGCTCCATGAACGCCTCATCCTTCTTCATCCTTTGTCCTAGGTTACAATGCAAGATGTGCCCCAAGTATGTATTCTATCACCATCTTCATGAGCTGTTGAAACTGGGGCAGTGTTTCCCTTGCCCTCCCTCTGCACTATCTTCTGTTCATGGGCCCTCAAGGCCTTGCCCATGGCTCACAGGTAACTCCCTCTGGAGCTCTCTCTGTTTAATGGGCAATCAAGGACCCACTGCACGACTCATAAAATTACATCATTNTTTCCCTCCATATACACTGCAACTGTTCAATAAATCCAGAAACCATTTGCATTGCTTCAATCTGTTTTACCTACATGCTATCAAAAATATGGTAACCTAAAAGAAAAAACAAATACTTTTTTTTGTTCTTTCTGTACCCAAGTGTGATCCAGGATTTAAATCCAATCACTAGCAGTAAACTCAGTTACACAGTTCTTAAACACCCTCTCTTTCTCAGACTTCAGAGTCAACTGCTGAGAGCTACCCACTTTGACAAACAGAAAAAAAAAGATTGATTAAAGTCTATTTTCAGTCCCCAAGTCAGGGTCACACTTCTGACATTTCTCAGGGCCAGAACCATCCCAAAAGTACAAACCTACATTTGTTCCTGAGTGTGGCTCACAGCTTCTCTTTAACACAAACACCTAACAAGGAACACCTGGCTTGAGCACAGTGACCCAGCATAATGGTTCATAACCAGCACCTGTCTCCAAGCAGATGACTCAGTGTCTTCTCTGCTTGAAGACAAAAGTTTCCCAAGTGTTTTGAGTTACTTATCAAAATATTGGACTTAGCTAACTAAAATCCCTTTCTGCCCAATTCTATACACTTAGAGAGATCAGGCATCATACTGTCAGACATGTAAAAACGCATTTTACATTGCAAAGAGCTTCTATTACTTGGGAGCACAGAATTAAGCATCTGTATAAATAGCATGACTATAGTCTCAGTAATGAGTTTGTTTTCTATTAGCTCTGCTCAACTGCTCACCAGGTTGCTCATTTCCCAGTCAGCTATTACCTGTCTGAAGTGCATTTCTGTGGTAGAAAAAGAGCAAAAGCTTCTCCTGCTACTTAGCTCCTCAAGTATGAAAACACATGTTAAATTAATCAATTCAGGTGAAAAAATTAATGAGGCTGCTAGAAGATAGAGTAGAAAGACCATTAATTTCCCAGCCAGTCTAGGATTTATAGACTTCAGAAAAGGACTACAGTCAGCCTAACTGCTTTGCTTTTATAACAAAACATTATAACATATGGGCTTCACCCCACCTCAAGTCTTGGTAAGATGAAAGATACCCTGAAGAAATTAAACAATGTTTTCTTGCAAGAGAGAGCCCCTTTCACTGGAGCAGCAGCTGAGAAAGAATAAACAGGGCAGCACATAACAAATATTCTAAAGAAACATCCTAGACTTTTTAAATTATACATTTAGAGACCTCCGAATACAACATGGTAAAACTGGCAAGAACCTGGATACAGAATAATTCATTATTTTATTTATTTCCCATATAACCCAAAGCAAAGAGCAAGTTACCTTTGAACTCTTACCACATAAGGGCATCAGTTTTGCTTCACCTAACAAGGCTTTCTGAGAAGCACATTGTAAATGCTGAGTGCAGCAAGCTGTGAAAAAGGGTAAGCATCATAGTCCAGTGATCCCAGCATTTTATAGGGCCTGGGACTCTGCACTGCAGCTCTCTAAAGAAACAGCAATCACTGAAGCCGTGATTAAGAGCTCTGTGCTAAAGAAGCAAGGAAAGATGCAATGACTGTAACAACAGCAGAGAGAATCTCAGTCGCGAATCGAGCTACCTGTTGGTTTACCTGAAGAAATCTTTGCATCACAGCATGAGGGTCAGAGCTGGATTCTCAGCAGGGCACATTGCTACATGATATACTCCAGGCTGCCATACTTGAGCTGATCCTGCATATCCAGCTTTTAACAGCTTACCTTCCACACAAAAATCCAGCTGAATGGAAAATACAAGGTTCACTCTTCAATGCACCTAATGAATCCACACAAGCCTCTTATTAAATATACGGTGTTTAAACCACGTTAATAAATAAATTCTTGTCTTATCACTTAGCTCTTGATCCAGCAAAATATAAACCTGAATCTAAAACCTGACCAGTGCTAAGATTAAGCATGACTTAATTCTAGGAAAGAACTGCTACAACTGGATAGTTTAGGTGAAGAGTTCATCAAGGAAAGCAAATCAGAACAGGCCGCAGAAATTGCATGTCAGTGTTTACTAAAACTGTTTTTTAGAAGGGTTTAGTAGAACATTCGATGATTAGTATGACAGTCTAGAATAAAGTAACCCTTTAAGGGCAAATGTGAAAACATTATTCTCTTAGTGACAGCGCATTCAATCAAATCACCATATCGGTATTTTGTGCCTCATCAGTCAAGCATGGAATTACAATACTTTCAGAGCGCCTCACACTTTCAGGCATTACCTGCAACTCTCAACCATGGGAACAGTTCAACTTCTCTGTGTTTTTTTTTTTTTATTTATTTTTCAGGGCCTGCACCACCTGCTAGGTCCAAGAGCAATTACGCCGTTCCCAATCAAGCGGACGCAGCAACGGACCGAAGCTTAGCCTTCAGAGGAGCCGGCGCTGCCCAGGTGTGCCAGGTTAACGCGGGGCAGCGGACCAGGCTGTGGCAGCCCCAGCCGTGCCCAGATGATCCCACCGTCACTAACGCGGGGGGCTGCGCGGTCGCTACCCAAGGTAAAACACCCGTTTCTCACGTTTCGGGGTCTAGGGAAAAGCAGCCCCGGGAGGAGGGGAGGAGGCAGGGGGCTGCTCGGGGGGCGAGGCGGCTGCCGCGGGGCCGCGGCCCGGCCGAGGCGCAGCCCTTTGTTGTGGNGCCTCCGGAGCGCTCCCGCAGCCCCCGGAGCGCTCCCGCAGCCCCCGGAGCGCTCCCGCAGCCTCCGGAGCGCTCCCGCCCGCGGCGGAGCCTCGCCCTGCCCCGCGGCGCGGCAGGAGCAGCAGCAGGACAGGTGAGAAGAGAGATCGTCTCCCCGCGATCGTGTTCACAGAGGGAGCGTCCCAAAGAAACGCGTTTCCCGCTTGTCCAAAGGCTGATCGCAGTCCGCTTTGGCTGTTCTATACCCAGGCTTCTTCACGTGCAGTTTCTTTCCATGCTGGGATCCTAGGCGTGGACTCAGCTACCGTGATTTTATTCCTTTATGAATTCTTTCAAGTCTGTCAGCATCTTTAATCACACCCGGTAGAAAAAGATCTGTTTGTTTCAAGTCAAATGTTGTCCTTAAAAATCATAAACAAAGAATCCTTTACATTAGAAGAAACAAGCAAACCAGGAATGTGTGTTCAGTTTCACAACGTTGAATGAACAGCGTTCATGAACAGCACCAGCATCATTCCCCTCTGCTGGACCATACATCCTTGTGTCTCAATAGAATATTACATGATCCCATCTTGCAAAATTGTGTGTCGTATCCACTTTGTACTAACACTCTCTTGCAGTCAAATGTCAGAAAAACAAAATAGGCAGCGTACTGGATAGATTTGAATTCAATATATTTGCACTGTCAGAGTATGTCTTGAACTTGGCAGTCAGAAACTTTGATTTTAATGCTGTTCTACCTTGTTCAGATTTTCACTACTTTCCTAAGGAAATATGGATTCTTATTGATTGATAATCACAAGATCATGCAAATATGTAACTAAAGATTACCTTTGTTTAGAATAGGCTCTACATTGAAGCAGTTAAACAAATGGTGTTTGTTCAGACAGTTATGAAATGGTTAATGACATCTTAATATAGTTACAAAAAATGAAGGCTGTTGGTTGGAAATGACAGCATTGTAACTACATAATGGAGAGTTAAATAGTATCTTTATCAAAGCATGGTTTTACTGTTTAAAAAAAATTTAAGTATATTGTAATGTAGTCATTACTTCTGATTCTTTGAGATTTTAGAAAATGTAATCTTAGCATTTTATGCCCGCATCCTATAATCTACTAGGAATAGGAAAAAAACCTCTACAACCTTTCTTATTTACCAACTTTATTTATTTGTTTTGGGTTTTGAGGGCTAAAATTTACAAAATATCCTTTGTATACCTTTTTGCATTACTCTACAGCTTAACACTTCTTCCACCACTAGTTTAAACTTCTGTCAAGTGCTTCCCTGATGCCAGTTGTTTGACTTGCACTTCATGAAGTTATCTTCTACAGAAGAAGCATGAATTGGTCTCAAATAGCAAAAAGTGTAACTGCACAACCCAGAGCATCCTTTTAGCTATTGTCTATTTCAGGTCTGTGTGCACTTAACAAAATCAAAGTAAATAATCCTTAAAACAATCTTGATAGCAGAATTATAGCACAAAAGTCTTCCGGAGCATGGTTACCATTTGAACTGGTGAAAAATTATTAGTCAATTTTAATTATTTCATTAATATTCCAACAAGCATCACGAGAAAGATCTCTGGCACAATTTGAAATATAAAAATGTAAATGGCTTTCTAGATCTTTATGCACTGTCCTGTACTGAGGCTGGGCACAGCTGCACAGTGGTAGGAAGGTGTGCAGGGGATTCCCCACCATGCAAGCAAGATTGTGTTTTGCATGAGGCTGTGATAGCAGCACTCTCTCTTCCAGCTCTGCAAGTTACCATAGCAGTATTTTTGGATACCAGCTTTCCAGTAACTGAACAAGAGCCATTCTAACAAAGATCTTGAGTGTTATCTGTTGTTTGTCTGTCCAGATTCTTACTTTCCTGAACTGGAGGTTATCATGTGTAATACTGGAATACTCATTCCTTCCTATGTTGCTGGAATATTGCAACCATTATATTGCATCCATTATAGAAAAAGCGTGCATGCTTTGCATAGAAATAGTGTCAAGTGGAATATTTAGAATATTAGACATCCAGGAAATATTGAATGAGAGACTGCAGACCTTTGGAGAGCCTGAGATCTGCTTCTTATTCGTTTGCAATGATTGGTGTTACACAAGTACATATTATTTTTGTCTCCTTTATTGTCTTGTCTTTGCACTCTTAGGTAAATAGTTCTTGGTTGGTTTTGGCAAAACACATCCTTTGTATTCTATTCTAAGCAGTGTGCAATATAGATATTGCCAGAGGTGTTGTTTGTAACCCCTTCAGTTGAATGGATGTTAACTGTGAATGGAATATATCAATACTGAAACAGTTAAAGTAGCCTTACAGGATGGCTGCACATGATCAAGATATATCATTTTAGTTTTTGGACTTTGGCTGAGATGCTGCAAATGTTTTTCTGCCTATTTCCAGTTCACTGCAACTTTTTAATTCCACTTGCTCTCAACTCTGGCAGTGTGATGTACGCTAGGAGTTTTCTATCTGTGTGATCTGTGAACTTCAGGTCTGTTACCAGCCAAACTCTGTGTCTTGTCTTAGTTCCTTTACCTTTTTGATCTTCCCAGTCTGTTCATCCTTGGGGGCTCTCTTTTCTCCTTCCCTTATGCCCTTTCTGGAAAAATGCTGGCTTTTTGCTGGTAGGGTCCATTTCCTGGTTTTCAGATACTTGTTGGTTTTTTAGAGTGGAGAGGAGATGGAATTATTCCTCTCATCTGCCACAACCCACCCAGGATTCTGTGTCACCAAACCAGTTTTGATAGCATAGTTTGCCATTGTATGTCATATGGTAGTATTTAATAATAAATATGATTGAAGTTACGTGACCTCTTTTTGTTGAAAGATATATTTCTGACATAATCATAGTTCAGCTTTGAAACCTTAATGGTTATGTTTCTTTAGGGTGAGAGTTTGATCACCTATTTCTTTTAAACGTTCCTGTTAATTTATAAAATGCACATGTGCTAAAATGCTTAGCTGATTGTAACAGGACTCTCATTCAGGAATTTTGTTCTTAAATCTCTACCTGTTTGAGGACAGATTTCTAATTTTTTTTTTTT
>VYZR01025214.1:3246-29196 GCA_013400675.1 Oxylabes madagascariensis
AACAAGCCTAACTTGTTTTAGCAAAACAGTATGAGTAATGCAGTGCTTGCCACTCCTTTGACAGTAAGCAGAAACCTACACTGTGAACATGACCCAGAACAAGTTAATGAATGGCTTACCTCTAAAAATTCGCAACATTAGAAATTCAAGAGTATACTTGCTCTCAGACCAACATCTACTCTACAGGAAATTAAGAGATCACTAGTACATGTCTCTACCTGGAAAGAAAAGCAAGACTGCTTGCTTTATTTCACTGGTTTCTCAGATCTTGGATAATCAAGGTCATCTTATAGATTTTCAGTGTTGCCACTCTGGAGCTAATCTAAGAAAGATCACACAATGTAGTTTGTTACCATAGCCACAGGTAACATCAACAAGTGCAACGCATCACATGTACCATGTCTGATGTGCTATAATTCCTACATCAGGGGAAATACAATAGCCTAAGCCATCCCTCAGCAAGAGTCGAGAAGTATATATTGTTTTTCCTCATGTGGGCCACTACTGTTTTGTTTACATGCCCTATTACACAGTACCACAAAAGCAATTTATTCATGGCCTGAGGCACTAACCAAATTTGAAGATGAGTTATCGGAAAGTACACTGCTTAGATACAAGACTGACAGCACTGTCCTTCTGAAAAAAGAGAAGCTCTGTAACGGACTACTGCTGTAAAGTTCCCATCAGTTCTTATGGATTTTCATTAAGAGGAAACAAACAACTTTCAGTTTTGCTTACTTTGTTCTTTTTCCCATAGTAAAAGTAGAATTAACCAGATTTTCAACAGTCTTAGAATAAAAAGTTTTTCTGAAAAACACCCAGCTCCTTGTGTGAAGGCCATAAGTTCAATGTTATTGATGCAGTGAAATGCTCCCAGATATGTTGAAGGTCAAAACAGGAGCATAATGCAAGGTCTAAACTAACTCATCTATATTTTGCTTGAAAGCAGCAAGATCTACTATTTCAAGACCTAGTCCAACGGTCCTTATCCAGAACATTTGTGCAACATCAGGGAAAGTTCTGTTTACAGCAGACTTGTTTAAAAATCACTGGTCATTACCACTAGGTATCTGAACCCAGGACTGGAATGTTTGGCTGACTTCACACAGGTTAGTTGAACGGCATCTAGTAGATGTGTCCAGTAAAAGGATAAGGGGTCAAAAGGGTTGTCAGTTTTAATAAGTGTTCTTAAAGTAGCCAGGCAATATAATCTGATTAATTTGAGAACAGATTCTAGTTACTTGTGTAAAGCAGCCCTTGCAGCAGCTCAGGGACTTGCAGGAAATTAACCTACTGCACATCAAGTGCTAGTCATTAAGTAAAACCTTGGCATTGGTTAAAAATAGCAGCATCTGAAGGAAATAGATTTATTCTACAACAGAGCATGTTTCACTCTATCAAGGCCTATTCAGGTCATATGAAGTAACTGCTTTTGTTCAAGCCATGGGTCTTCTTGTTGACACCGGCTTCTCAGGATTAGTAGTAATGTCAAGACACACTGTAGGCTCCACCATGCCTCAGAGAAGAGAGAAATTTCCCTTTACCTGAGAGGGAAAGTATACTAGCAAGTGGTGCTTAGGTCACCAACATATATGTTCTGAGCAGCAGGTAGAATAAACTACAGTTTTCAAACCAGCCATGTAATTTCAAGCATGCTACTCCCTAAGTAAGCATACAGCACCTAAAACTGATCATTCAGAAGGAGATAAACACATGTGTAACCAAGTGATTCTTGAAAGACAAGGCATGCTAGAATTGCTAGAATTCCAGTAATGTATCAGAAGAATGTAAGAAGACTTAAAAAGTTCTCACGAGTTGAATACTTTTCTCCATGTTTGAATATTTTTTCTTAAGGGAACAAAAAAGCCAGTTAAATCCAGTCTTACTCCTAGAAAATACTGACATCCTAATATTTATTTCTATCCTATTCTTCTACATAGCATAAGTTGGGACAAATAGAAGTTTTTAAAGCAAGATTTAATATATATGACAACCATACATGTGCACACAAAACCAACAGCCAAAGTTATTCAGCTGTTAGCCACCAGTCGAAAGAAAGAGCAATCTACAGGCAGACAGTTCCAGATGCAGATGACACATCCGTGGAAGTGTTCAAGGCCAGGCTGATATAGGCTCTGGGCAACCTGGTCTAGTGCAACGCATTCCTGCCACTTCAGTAACTCTTTGCGCTCATTTTCAACTACATGTGCAATCTTTATGGTCATCCAAGGATGGTTAAAATGGGTCACTGGGTGCTGGCCTACCAAATCAAAACTTTCAAGAGATGGGAAGTGACCTGCAACAACAGTAAATAAGATCTTCTTTCTCCCATAAGAAGTTATGAAGATAACATGTTATCAGAACATGTAGAAACCCTACTCCAGTCAATGACCTCACTTATTTCCTTGATGTCTAACAAAGTCAAGTCACAAGTAAGAATTATGCAGCTTATTTCCAGTTCAAATTTCTTACTGTAAATGAACAGGTAGATTAGATAGTAAAATGAGGTAAATGATAAATGTAGATGATAAATGTAGTAAAATGAGTAAAATGATAGTAAAATTAGATAGTACAATAGCAAAGAGGCATTGCCTTCTGCCACGTCTTTTTTGAAGCAACTGCTCAGGCCTTTTAATATCATATTGTTTAGGCAGAAAATAAATGTTAAGAAAATTCCAGAGGATTATTTGATTTTTTTCCCCTGTAGAAGTGACAACCCATTTTAACATATACATAAGAAAACGGAGTATCTGAAGTTAAATTTTAAGCGAAATGTACTGAGAACCTGAATCCCGAGCACTGTATTAAAGCTTGTCACTGTTATAGGAGTAGCAACTCCAACAGATGTTTGAAACTTGACTCAAAACATACATTCTCATTTGATTACCATTTTAAACATTATTAATAGTTCAGATACAGCCCTTAATGAAAACAAAATTGGATAGATCTTACTCATTTCAAGACATTCTCTAAATCTGAGCTCTTATCACTGCAACATGCTAACACTCTCAAGTGTTTTTCATTTAAGCCTTACTACTATTCAGCCTTCCCATTAAAATGTATTTTCTAAAGAAGCATTGAAAAATAAGGCTGTTATACCTATCTTACTCTGATCAGAAAGCCAATTAGTGTAATTGGATCAATGATGCATTAAGTCGCTTAGTGAAGTCTCATACCACCAAACAATGATTTCAATCTCAGAATCCAGCAGTGACAAGTAATTTAACTTGAAGGAGTAAAGGCAGTGAACTGAGACTGCTGTCAAGAGTCTCAAGCAAATAAGCATTCATCATGGGATTTATGGACAGCTAAAAGCTACTGTCTTACTATCTTAAAATGCAATGCCCCACAAAAATCTGCTGAAGTCTACGCTGCCTAATGAGGCACTCCACAGCTGGAAAACTGGCACTGCTAGCTCATTCCAGCAACCAAGATGTGCTGGTTTACAAGACTATTCTACCCCTTGTCTACATGTCTGCTGTCAGAATTGGAAAAGCTCATCAACAGAAATGAGATCTAACTTCTAGATCCTTACTCTACACTTGTTGCTTGAACATAGAGAGTTTTTTGGCAATTACCACATTGCTAGTGCATATTTTTGTTTCCCTTTTGTGTACTTATAGTAGCAGACCACTATTTGCTACAGTAACAGGATGTGTCAGTAAGCTAGCTGTGTGCCCTACAGAGAAGGCTAGGAAATGAACTGTGAAAGGAGGAGCCAACTAATGTGTCATTCTTCAATCTCAATAGTATAAACATCGAAAAAAGTGCCCAATTTGAAGTAATAGGAGTAAAAGGAGTTTGCTGAAGTTCATGAGGTAGACCTACTGTAAATTTCAAACTCTGCCACATTTGTTTACATCAGTTTGTAGTCACATCTGCTCTTAAGCACAAGAGTCGTGTTAATTCATTTGATACAGGACAACTAGATGCAGTCTATCCATGCAGAAGAATGTAGTGTAAATGTAGACTTCAGTTTCAAGTATACATATATATATAAAAATCTATAGTGGTAGTTTCTGACTGTCATGAGTAGGACAAGAATTAGTAGTCAGCTTTCCAATTCTGCATTTTCTAAGTATCTTCCTAAAAGACCACAACCTTCCAAAACTCTCCTTCTTTCAAAAGGAGAAAATACCTTGTCCATCCTAAAGAAAGAGAACACTCATGAAAGAATAAGTATTTGACTCTGTAGTGAGCAGGAGAATCAATAGAACCACAACTCCCAAAAACACCAGCCTTGCAATCAGTTGTCTATATTTGCTCACAAAGCAACAGTTTCTCCCAGTAAGACTCTTTCTGTATTTGACTTCACTTTTAAAAAGCCACCACCTGAAAATAACTCTGCTTCTAAAAAGCATAAGACAAAAGCTAAGCTAACATATCTAGAGTTTAGCAGGTGGCTGGTTTAATTTCAACTTACTCTGTGGCTGGGATCTCTTGGCAGACTAATATTTCTTTCCACAGATCACCTGAGGACAATTAGTACCCTTTTCATGCTTGTAACACAATATAAAGTCTCATGTGTCACCTATTATACACTAAAAATAACAGAAGAGTATTAGCCTAATCAGTATATACCAGCATACACACTCTGACCCCAAGATCTAATTTAATAGGTTGCCATGTGGCCAGGAATTGAAAACTACACTGTGCCAATTCTAACATGAACAAGTTTTGTCACTGGTGAGATCAGAAGCTCAGTTGTCTCAGCAGAGTCTTTTACTCCTGTGACAGTTATTTCCTCAGCCCTCAAGTTGGTTTTCAAATTCAGAACGCCAAAATAATGAGTTCAAGCCATGTTTCAGAAGTGTATTCTCCCCACACTACAGGTTTAGAAACACCCTAATGTAAATCAAGCATTTGGTCTCTCTAAATGCTGCACTTAGGGTTCAAATTTCAGTGAACTACAGCATCCATCAAGTGGCACTTACCTCTACTTCCACAGACTGCATTGCTAAATCACATGGTGGTTTTAGTGCTTTTGGTCTTGTTGCATACCAGTAGGTCGTGAGAGCTGCAAAAGCACCGAAGCCCATCAGAGTGTTTGTCGGAAGGGTGCGCACATACTGTCTGACATCCCCAAGTTCTGGCATTCGTAGGTATCTAAACAACTCATGTGCTTGCATTGCAGTTCAGTGCAGTTGTTCCAATGCTGGAATCTGTTGGTATGAAAAAAAATTGCACAAAAAAAATCTGAAATCCACTTTTGACTCACTGTTGCTGTAGGGCAGTGATGGATGCTTTGTCCTACTGGCTTCCCATTATCAAAATAACTTGATCTGCCACTAGGCAGGCAATATCTTTAGATATCTGTGCTGCAATTAAGTAAGCAAGCAATGATTAGTTCATACTGTAGAAAAATAGGTGGGGCTGAGAAGAAGGAATTTCTTCAGGCTTTTAGCATTGCTTTCAACAGAGACTGCATTCAAATTTTAAAAATGGAAGACCTTTTGTTAAAGGAGAGAATTTCACAGAGGTAAAATAGTTATTTGTAGAGTAGATGTACTGTAAGATTGTTTAAACAGTTAATCATCAAGCAGGGAAGTCTGGGAAATGAAGGGCAGGGCCACATGTTATCTTGCCTGCATGTAACAGAGAGCATCCCAAATCTATAGGAGCATAGCAGGAGCACAATTTTTCCTTTCCTAAGTCCAGTAAAATAAACTCTTTTCCACTCTACCTTCAGACACGCACACAAAGGTCAGTACAGCAAGCTGCTTTCAAAGCCTGTATCCTCCCACAGCTCCTCCATGGTACTTAGCAAGTTTCCTATTTCTCCCAGCACCATGCCAGTAATTTATCTCTGGTCATGAGGCAGACTAAAGCAGTGGCAAATGAGGCCCAAGGCAGCAGCACACAGCGATACAATCAAGCACAGGAAGCACATTTGATTTGTCACGTTCACACAGAAGGAAGAGCTGGAAGAGGCTGCTCCCTGCCAGCACTCACTGACACGGATATTCCAGAGCAAGAACCAGCTGCAGGGAAAAAAAAAAAAAGGGCTTGCAGTCAGCTCAGCTGGTGCTCTCCTCTACAGCCAAGGTCTCCCGGGACGTCCGTCACATGGCGAACCCCCCGGCCGATGCCCACTAGGTGAGAGGTGAGCGGGAGCCGCCGGCCCGCGCGGGGCCAATGGCAGGCGGCAGCGCCCGGCCCCAGCGCTCACCCCACCGCGCTCAAGGGCGCCCGCGGGCCCTGACACCGCCACGGCCGCCCGGCACCCAGCGACGGCTGGCAACGCTGTCCCGCTCGCTCGGAGAACAAAGAGATGTATTTACTTAGGTAATTTAGGTCCTAGCCATTTCCTATGGACAATAGAATTAAACAAAGGTCCTAGAGAATGTCAAAAGAGGCAGCTAACAGCTAAAACGTACTGTGTAAGGAGCCCCCCTGCAGGATGGTGGCATATGAGACTCTGGAACGCAAAGGGCAGAATTACGTTTGTAAGTTTTAAGACCAACTATACCCGGTTAACATTTCATATTTCTACAGGAAAATCTCTAGTTTACAGTCTGACCTTGAAATGTTTACTGCTGCAATCGGTTATTCAGACAACAGAACCGTGGTCTAGTTCACAAAAAGTCTAACCAGTATTTGGACAAGATTTGCTAGAGACAGCAAAACAGTAATGAAATTAGTTCAAAGGGCCCATGCTTTCACAATGTTAACAGGACAGGCTGAAGCAAGGTCATGGATGGGGGCAGTGTCAGGATGGAATCAAGTTCCATCTCTGGAACAGTCCTGGACCCATGCAGTAATCCCCAGCCAGCAGGCACGGCTCTCTCTCCCCCACACTTTTCTTTTCTGGCATACCTTAGGGCACAGGGCTGCATCACCTCGACAGGCAGTGCAGGGCCACTATAGAAATGCCTTTTTGTTATTTGCACA
This sequence comes from Oxylabes madagascariensis, assembly GCA_013400675.1. Taxonomy (NCBI): domain Eukaryota; kingdom Metazoa; phylum Chordata; class Aves; order Passeriformes; family Timaliidae; genus Oxylabes; species Oxylabes madagascariensis. The sequence goes on from VYZR01025214.1 coordinate 10,138, forward strand.
GTGATATAGCAGACTATAATGAAAATCCACAACACATCAGGCTGTATTAATAGAAGGTAGAGATGAACTGAATATATAAACAAGCTCTTCATCTTCCATTTTTTTTAAAAAGGAATCAGTTATTGACTTAATAGTTAGGATCACCATGCAGTTGCTTTTTATGCACCTAATCATGTTCGTTAGCATTCCAGGTGTGAAAACTACTTCTTAAGTTTTACTATACACAGTTGAACAGTAAGAATAAAAAAACCCTTCATACAGCAACAAGGAAGTCTGGACTTTAAAAGTTAATTTCACATTTATCATAGACACCATGTTATGAAACTAGACAAGGGGGTCTATGATGTGTGTAATGGCAAAGAGCAAGCTTAGCTCTTTCCTCAAGCTCCACAATGAGCACCTTTGACTTTTAAAACTGCTTTCCTGTCTGCATTAGTCATGAAGTGTCCTGCACACACACTACGATTTAGGAATGCAATGTAATTTGAATTACTCAAAAGGCTGTGGTGCCTTTATAGGTAACAAGAACTGAAGTAAACACCATCATTTAATTCACACAACAGTCCCATTATAGTCAAGGACTGGCTATGATTTCAGCCTAGGTGAAGAGAAGAGATGAACACCTCTGCTTTTCATTTTCTTGACCAGTTGTTTCTAGAGAAGCCTGCAACATAAAACTTTTCTTGAGCAGTTATACCACAAGTTATCATGTATACAATGATGCATTTTCCTGCTTATGTTTATATTGAGATAATATCTTATTATGCCTTCTGCCTCACCCACACAAAAAACAAGGTGAGGACACAGTTTTCTGCAAGACTAAGCAATTCCAAGCTTTAACACTATCTGTTAAGTCGTATGAGCTCTTGTCTTCTGCATTCAGGGCAAAGCCAGGTGTTACCAAGACAATAAATTCTCAATCTTAACATATGCATCCAAATATACCCCATCAGGAAAAGAGGCTTCAATGCTTTCCAGCCTTCAAGTCATCTCAGTGTTTACTTGGCTCATGCTCCAACATCAGACTGGGTTTTTATCAGGACCAAGGAGAATGGTTTAGAGCTTTCACACTGAGATACAAAGATCTTCATGGTGGAGCTTGCATCTGGCTTTCAATTGTTTTCCTCAAGGAAGGGCACAGCTAAGATTGCTCACTGAAGACAAGTAAAAAAAGCCATGCTCTCTTCACAAATTCTAGTCCTGCAATTCCTTTTGACAAGCAGGATCTGGAACACAAGAACAGAGACTCAAACTAAGCCCTAGTGTGAGACACAGCTGAACACCAAAAGGAAGGAAATGCCAAATGAAAAGTACCAGCCTGTAGTACTCAGATTGCTAATGCAGGGGGAAAAGAGCAGAACGGACATTTGAGGACAAAAGCATTTTTCTCAATGCAATCAGTAGACCTTGGTCTTTTTTCTAAAAGACCTGAGGGAAAGCAGTTTTGGGTAACGAGGCAAAACTGCTTCAGAGACAACTATCTGTCTTGACCACCGCCAGGGAAACAGTTCCCCCAGTGCAGCCCAAAGAGGCACCCCCAGGAACTCACCGTATCAATTCAGCTAAGGAGTTCTGTAAGTTTCAGACAAAGCCAGCTTTCTCTGCTCACACACACACACACGCACCCTGCAGCACCCAAGGCTCATTCTTTACAGCACAGCCAGTATCTCAAGGCAAAGACCCAAGTTGGCAGGGCTCTGCCATTCTTTGCTGCTCCTACTCTCGGCGTACAATGGTCTATTTACAGTGGGCAGCAGCCTGCCTATTGTCCATCCATAGCCAGACATCGTTCGAGTGCAACGGAAGAGAACAGGAGAGCAGCCGTCAGCTTCTGTATTGCAAAGAAAACAACCCCAAGAACCAATGGCCTTTCTTTCTCTCTATTCTAATATTTAGATAAACAACACACTAGCACTGCCATAAGGCAGGTCCATCACATGGTGTAAAAGAACAGGTTGTGTTATTTCTACAGCCTCTTGCAGGGAGGAGAAATCCACAAAACAAGTTGCCTGTCTCCTATAAGCAATACAGCACTGAGATGTTTTCATTATGATATGCTGAAACAGAGAACCAGCCACCCACATACCTTTGAGTTGTCCTGACAGCTACCTGCCACTGCAGTCTGTTTTTTTCTTACTCTTACAGGTTACACTGCACAGCTTCCATGGATCTCATTTTTTCCTTAAGCCTTTCTCCACTCAGCCTTTGAAAGAACAAGTGCAGAATCATGTTCTAGCCCCTTTATTATGTATAAAAACCAGGTAGAACAAATAGCTTCAGCTATTAACCTGAAAAATCCTTTTGTCTGAATAAAATACATAATCCTAATCTGAGTGCATTTACAATCGCCTTAAATTTGAGTCAGTCCAACCGGATACCTGCTCCCACAACCCTCTCCACACTGACCAGGCAGTCACAAGGGAGGTGATCTGGCAAACACCATCTTTCTATATTATTTGTGATGCTAGTTCTCAACTAGATCAAATCTTGTCTCAGTGACCAGACAGCCAATTAGCTGCCAGAAGGAAACACAACAGCACTGCTGTGGAAGAGGGTGGACTACTGTAATACTACACATTGAGCCCAAAACTGTAAACACTGCATGCAAGTCCTCCCAGGATTTTCTGCCTGTCCTGCAGCCAGAGGGGAATCTGACTGAGGTCTTGCAAACACCTGAGACATAGCCAAACTAATTAGCAAGCAAACCACTACCACCTTCAAGATACAGCAAAGGAGCTTTGGTATTCGAGACCCGAAGGAGAAATCCCAGTTTAAGCCCTGTATAACAAACAGGGCAGCAAGATGCCTACTGCGGTGCAGCCTGTCATGTCACATATGAGGAGTCATATACCACTCCTCAGCCACAGAGGATTTGTCTGAACAAACCAATACATTGAACTGTTTAATCCACTACTGTGACCTCCTCCTCCACCACCTCTGCCTCAACCCCTGGCCCCTCCCCAACTTAAAGAAAAAAATCTTACTCAGAAATCACCTAGTTCACCCAGCCAAGCACGAGAGCTATAAACCCTTCTTTTAAAGCAGTAACTGACATATTTACCTTCCTGCAGGAGCAAAGAGGAAAGAAGTAGAGAACCATTAGTAAGGAACACATCCCAGCAGGAACCACCAGGTCCTTAATATTCACACCTCACATCCATCCATCCTCTTCAGCTCCCTCAGTCAGGCTCTCAGCAAACATAGGGCATCATGCACTGGGGTGTAAGTTGCCTCTGCGGGTTCAGTTTCTGTTCCTACATTTGTGACAAGGCAGAACTGGAGGGAAACAACCTACAAGCTGAATTCAGACCCATCAGTTAGGCCACAGTGACTTGCTCCGTAAAATGCAATCAAAGTTAAGGCTTCTGATGCAACCTTTAAGGAGCACTAAATCTGAAACTGGTGTCTCAAGGTTCTGTTCACATCAACAAGGAAAGTCACAGGCTTGTTCTCAGACATTTGGCCTCAGTCCCCTTGCAATCAAGTGGAACTCCACCTGGATTCTTGCCTCTCAGTGATGTCCAGTAAGTAATTTGAGTGCACACTGGTGAGGTCACTGGAGTTTATTCAAGTTCAGGAGTTGAAACACGTGACAAGAATCTGCTCAATGCCTTTTGTGCAATTACAGTCCTTCAACAATGTTTGGTAACCCCGTGTATAAAGGAAAACCAACACTTACCACTAAAACTTTTCCGAGAATGATGGATTCAGTTGTCTTTCATCAATGCCTATACATACACAACATTGCACTAAGCAGTCTTACCGGTTTCTCATCTCCAAAAACCAGATAAGATGCCTACAAATATTTATTTTTCAGCCTACACTCTTATCCATTAGAATTGCATCCCTGAAACTCTGATTTGCAGGTACATCATGGCATTACTCTGGCAATCTAATGTCACTCCAAACACCATATAGATAAAAATCACCCTACAAAACCCAACGGCTTTCTTGTGATATGATCTACTCAGCTTGAGCAGATCATACCAACTTATTCATTCTACTCCTCCCAGGAAAAGGCTACTATTCACAAAGCCCAGTATGCAATATCAGGCTAACACACTGATTAAGTGCTCACTTGAGACTCTGTGAGAAGGACTCACTCATACTTCTGATACCTGAACTCTTGCAGAAGGCAATCTGGGTCAGGCACACTAAGCCCCATTGCATCGCACTAGATAGTGTTTACATCCAGCAAAAAACATAACCCTTAACACTCTGAGACTGTAAGATCAGTAAGTATTTATGAGAAGCAATTGGTTCACTGAGTGACCTCCCAACACCAGCAGCCCAAAAAAATAGTACTACAAACACAGCAGCACTTTGACCTCACAAAGTAAGCCTGCATCTACCCCGAGTCAGTGATAGTAAGCATTTTCTTCTTGCTTTCCTAGGAAACTAATTCAACCTTACCAGGCTATTATTGCAGTCCAACTGCAGAAGCCAAATTCCCAAAACATGGCACATGCAGTTATCAAACTAAAAAGCTTAAGAGTTCTGGATTCAAGAACAGTAATTCATAAAAAAAGGGGAGAAATCCTCTTCTGGAAATAGGACATCATGCACTTCTGCTATAGCACTTAAATGGTTCAACTACAAAAGCAAAATCCATTTTTCCTCTACATCTCTATAAAATTATGCAAGCTGTTTTAAATCAGTTTTGAGCAAATTACCAGTACTACTAAGATCAAATCCTAACCAAAAAAGAAGTATTTTACTATCATAGAATGGTTTGGGTTGCAAAAGACCTTAAAGATTACCTAGTTCTAAACTCTCTGCCAGGGGCAGGGAATCATATTTTACCTTGTGTAGATGAGTAACTCTCAACATGAAAGGCAGCAAAAGAACAGAAGCCTTATGCTATCAAGTGTCCTTGTTTCAGGAGTCAGGTGGGATCTGCAGAAATGCAAGCCCCACATCCGCAGACAGGGTTCAGCCTACAGCCTGTAAAAGGTCAAGGCAGTACAGCAGAGCTTTCCTGAGCCACAGAGCATTGTAAACTCCCCCACAAAACCATCTGACAATGAATAAATCATCACCCCTCTTACTTGTGAGGATTTCTAGGGAGTTACCACTGGTTATATTTACCATAGTGAAATATTTAATATATTTGAACTTGTAATGCAGTATAGAAGGGAAGTAGGATATGGCAAGTAGACTGTTCATAAGAGCACCAGAAGCCTAATTTATCAAGTAATGTATCCCTTGGGCCAGAACATCTCTCTCATCTCTGCTGCACATTCAAAAAATCTCACGCCATTAGCTTTCTTCAGTTTACCCAATTCCATCAACCATATTATCAAGAAAAAACAAAACACAAAAACCTATTATTACCTTCTGTTGATCACGTTAGTGAAAGTGTTGTTTTCTTGGAGGGATAAGAAAGAGAAAAGAAACCTTTTACTCTGCCCCACTGGAGAGCAACACACACAAAACAGGAAAGGTACAACCCACCTCTGCCTCCTCCCAAAAATCCCATGAAGTATTCCTTTCTAGTGAAGCAACGAGATAGGAGAACCAATACAAAGACTTTGCTCAAGAAATCTTTGTGGTAAGTCACTTACCCACGAAAGTATTTCAAAGTTGTCTTTCCTTCCATTTTAAATTGCTGGTTTTGTTTTTCTACCAATTCTAACCTTGTACTTGTCCCTTCAAGCAAAAGGCTACTTGGGGGTTTCCTTCTCAAAAACTGAAGGCTTATTTGCAACCTCATGTTGGCCAAGTTGTAGTTATAAAACAACATCTACCAAATTTAGAAGCTACCATTGTAAATTCATTGTAATCATGCAGTCCTCAGACTAGGCTAAGGCTGTTTGCTCAAGACCTTGAATTGATAATACTACACACAACAGCTACTTGTAATGACAACCTTAGATTTTTCCCATCAGCCATCTTTCAAACATTTCCCCATCCCAATAGAAGCAAGCTACATATTCTTAAACTTTAAAAAGACAGCAACAGCAAGCATCCATGAGGAACTCTATGTATCAGTTTTTGCATTATTAATACTGCTATTGTTGCAAGAGGAAGAGGAAGGTATTTTTCAGTAAACTCAGTGCCCTCTTATACTCAATTTCTTGATCCAAGAAATCTGATCCAAATCCCTGGGGCTGAGAAATCTCAGCTTGTGAGTTTGAGAGGATGTTCCAAAGCAAAAAGGCAACCATCAGGCTCAGGAGAGTGCACGATTCCCTGTAAAGCAATGCGGATGAAAAAGGAAATCTATTAACACCACATGGATGAGGTCTGTTCTTTCCTATCACAGAACCTGACCATCATATCTCAGACGCTAACCCGAGTGAGGCATATGTTTAGATTACATAGTCCAAGAGGGTGTCCGTAATACTCCAGACAGCTCACAGACACGTCCTTTAGAAATTCAGAAGGCTTCAAGTGTTGCAATTCCTGTTCAACAGGAACAAGAAATGTATGCATCCTAGAACAAAAGCGTCGGGTAACCAGGCTAAATCTCTGTGCCGTAGCACTGCAAGTCCTACCTAGCAGCAGAGGAGGCCTGCAAAGTCAAAGCCACTCAACCTTCCATTTTAGGCCAGTTTGGCTCACGCTGCATTTCGATACGCACTCTACACTGCCTTAGGAGAAGAAGAAAAAAAAGGCTGCATCAAGTACATGCTGCATTCGTGCCCGAAAGAACAACCTACTTGAAGGCAAAGTCCGGCAGCTAAACGAAGGTGAAGCCCCGGGATCGGCAGGCAGCACCGCGCAGCCCAGCCCGCTACCTGCTGCTCGGCCCGACCGAGCCGCTCACCCCGCGCCAGGCCGGGCCGAGCCGGGCCGGAGGGCAGCGCCGGCGCCGAACAATGCCCGGCCAGCCCGAGCCACCGCAGCGCCGCGGGGAGGCCGGAGACAGACAGCTACGCCTTCCCGAAGGCTTCTGTGCGAGGGGAAGCCGAGCCGGCTACGGAGGAGGCTCATCCCGCTGCGGGGCGGGAAGGAGAGCCCCGCGGCCCCGCACAGACAGCCTACAGGGATCGGCGGCGAGACGGGACGGGAGCGCCCGGCCTCGCGGTGACAGCGGCCGCGCAGAGCGCCCCAGCCCCGCGGCGGCCGCTCCGGCAGGCCCAGCCGCCTCCCTCGGAGGCGCGTCCCTGACGGCCCCCGGCGGCAGCAGCGCCCCCGAACCCCGCTCACCTCCCGCAGCAGCGGCGACCACGGCCGTACGAGCCTCCCCGGCGCCGCCCTATTTAAGCCGAGCACGGCGGGAGCGGCGTGTGCGTGTGCCGAGCCCGCCTCCGCCCCCTGCTCCTCCTCCGCCCGCCCGCGCCGCCCGGCGGGCGCTGGGACTCGGCCTTCTCCGCGTCCGCCTCCCGTCCCTCCCTCTTCCCCTGCCCGTGTCCCTGCCCCTTCCCTTGTCCTGCCCCTCCCCACTGCAACTCACACAAACCCGCGGGGAGGGCGGTGGAAATTTTGTACTGTGCGGGCACAAGTGACAGAGATGCACAGGGAGCTGAGGGGAGCACTGGCAGTACTGCCACCTAAAACCTTACAGGTCTGAGGTGACAGCTTGCAAAGGAAAGGCTTCTGAAAGGACATCTGCATCCGGTATAAATATAATGAAAGGACATATGTTGAGTATGAAGGTGTTGGAAGAGGACATCGACCTTGTTGCAATTTGTTGCTTACCTCTGACAAACTTTGTTTTGTGAGGTGCTGTGAATTTGAGGGGCATGTTGAGGCGGCTGGGGCTTTTTCAGGACCCCTGACAGTTATCACAGAATCAGAGAATGGTTTGAGTCGGAAGGAACCTTAATGATCATCTAGTTCCAATGGTTCTGCCATGGGCAGGGACACCTTTCACTACACCAGGTTGCTCAAAGCCTCGTCCAACCTGGCCTTGAACATGTCCAGGGACATGGAATCCACAGCTTCGCCAGGCAACCTGTTCTTGTGCCTCACAACTCTCACAGCAAAGAATTTTTTGTTCAGATCTAAACTAAACCCACCCTCTTTCTTTTTAAAAGCCATAACCTCTTTTCCTATCACTAAATGCCCTTGTAAAAAATCCCTCTCCAGTTGTTCTTCAGACCCCATACCTTCCCTTCAGATACTGGAAGGCTGCTGTATTGTTTCTCCAGAGCCTTCTCTAGGCTAATCAACCCCAACTCCTTCAGCCTGTCTTCACAGGAGAGGTGCTCCTGATCATCTTCATGGCCCTCCTGTGGACCTGCCTGAGGAGGTCCATGTCCTTCTTGTGCTGGGGACCCCAGAGCTGGATATAGTATTCTAAATGGTGTCTCATGAGAGCAATGCAGGCGCAGAATCCTGTCTCACACCCTGCTGGCCACTCTCCTTTGGATGCAGCCCAGGACACGGTTGGCTTTCTAGGCTGCAAGTGCACATTTGCTGGCTCATGTCCAGCCTCTCATCCACCAACACACCCAAGTCCTTCTCCTCTTGCAGTTGGCCTTGTTGAGCTCTATGAGGTTCATGGCTCCACCTCTCAAGTCTCTTCAGGCCCCTCTGGATGGCAGTTACATTACCTCAACTGGTTTTGGTTTGGTTGTGTGCTGCATCAGTCCATTAGACCTGTAAATCATCAACTCATATGTCAAAGTCCCAATATGTTGCACATTTTGCATTGTCATAACTTCCCAGTGTTTCCTGGGTATTATTTATTTTAAGTGTGTGTAGGGGTGCTAAGGCTGTACATTTTCATATATATATATATACACACATATAGTATTCTATAAATTACTGGAGGTATTTTTATTTTATATAAAGGCAACTACTGTCTCTTAGTGCTTCAGTTTATACCACTGTGTACCAGGCAAAGTACTTCTAGCAGAACAGCATTTTAAGAAAGGAAGGAGCCTATATTCACTTTTTAGCTCAAAGGCGGAGGGCAATTGTGAAGCTGCTGATAGTCCCCATGTAACTGTGCTTGGGTTCACACTATGGAGTGGCTCAGAAATGCAAAATAAATTCCTTTCTCAGGAAAGGATGTGGAAGCACATAACCCAGGAGTGCATCTCACTGACTGCTGCTGTTAATGGGCACAGAGTCTCTAGCACCACACTATAAAGCTTCTTGAGTAAAGTCCCAGAGCACAAGCAGCATGGACATCAGCTGCGGTGCCGTGGGTGGGCTGTCCTGCTTCCCTCCTATTGCACCCCACTTTGTGCTCATTTAAACACAGCCAGACTCTGCCAAATGATTTTTGCATTTTGTCCAGGATTTTGGATGAAAGAAACAAGTGAGGTAGAATTGCATACACCATCTTAGGCACTGGTGATCTCATGCTTTGTCCTGAATGTATTTATGTTCCATCTGCCAAACACCAAAGCTTATTATTATTCTATCTACTATGCTAATAAATCCTTTATTAGCACATGTTTCTCCACATCTGGGTTTCTAAAGGCTTTAAACCACACTTCAGTGCTTTCTCCAAGAAACTTCAATGAACTGGTTTTCTCTTGTCTTTCACTGGAAAGAGAGTCTCTAAAAAATATCTCTCTCTCTCTCTCTGTGTCTCATATTTTTTCATGAATTCTGTCAGCAACATGAAATTACAAAAGTCCCAGCTACACAATATTTAAATAGGTATCTAGTACCTAGCGGTGCCCGGTATCACTCCTCTGATGCTCCTTGACGCTCACCACATTATACATTCAGGGACTACATCACTCTCTGAAACCAGCTTTTTGCCAGCTAATCAGAAAAGATAGGGACCCAGTCTCAACCAAACTGTGTAGGGAAACAGAAGTAGGAACATACACAAAATCTACAGTGAAAATATTGGACTGTCTTACACAGGGGAACAAAGGAACCTGGTGTTCCTTTGCATCAGGATGAGCCTAAGACCCTTTACCAACTACATACACATTTTAACTATATTTGAGGTTTCACCAACTCTTTTTATTGGTGTACAGGGCATACAGGCTCTAAACCCATTTAATTAAGGAAATCTGCTCATTAAGTACATCAGATAAACCAAATAAGTAAATAAAGACATCCAAAAGGAGATTCTGTCTTTCTTGTTTAAATAGAGTTCCTATATTCCAATCTGTGTCCACAGCCACTTGTCCTTTCATCAAGAAGGGTCTGCCTCCATCTTTCCCTGCAAAATAGGTATTTACATACCAGCAAGGTCCTCCCCTAGCTCCAAGTGTTCCCTTCTTGAGGCTTAACCTCACCTCATATGACAAAAACTCCAGTCCCTTTACCATATTCATGGCCCTTCACTGGGCTCTTTCCAGTATGTCCATGTCTCTTTCATATGGTGGAGACCAGAGCAGAAACAGTGCTCCAGTTATGGCCTCACCACTGCTGAGTAGATGGGATAATCATCTCTGCTTGACTGCATGTGGGGATGGACCACTCTTGAGCTTGGGGAAGGTGATCCTTAAAAAACCAATCCTTTTTCTTGGACCCCTCCTCTCTCCAGCACCATGATGTTAACAGGGCAATTATCCCATAAAGAGATTACCCAAAACAAAGGATTTCCATTTTAGCATATGAACATTATAGAATTTTCAGCTTGGTATTTTCTTTTCTTGGTATTTTCTTGGTAATATTGATATCAGAGTACTGTTCTTATATATACATACTGGGTGTCATTGCTGTTTTCTTTTTTATTTAATTGTGCTCTTTTTATTTTTCTTTACCGGGTATGTACATCACTCTACTGAATCAGGTAATCCCAAGTGCATCCTCTCAGAACCATCCCAAGTGTATCGTTTTTACACCAAACAGACTGTTTAGCCTTCTACCATACTGTATCTACATCTGCTAACACTTGTGTGCAATCTCAAGAGAAGAAAAAGAAAGAAATGTTATGTAAATAAGCACTTCAAAATGTATAACATATATAGCAATTAAAACCCGTGAGCTACTGGGTCCATGGGGCAGGAATAGTTACTTTTGTCTTGACAGCCCTCTTCCCAGTGAGAAATGGAATAATGTTCATTTTGCATTTGTAAATTTCATACACTTGAGAAATGGAATGTCAGTACTGACAGGAAACGCCAGGGAGCAGGAGGCAGGGGTGGGGTCCCTCCATAGTTGGGAACCAGTAGGACCTGAGGACAACGCCAGCAGAAGCGATGCTTTTCCCCAGGAGCTCTGCTGACACCCAGGGCACCCAGGCAGGTGATTCCAAACGGTTTAACAACAGCCTTGGGCAATTTGAGGTGTCAAGTCAGGTCTGGGGTCCATGCGGAGACCCTGTGGGGAACAGCAGGAAGCCAGCACTAGGACCAAGGACAAGGCTAGGACATACATCACCTCCCTTGACTTGCCAGCCACTCTTCTTTCGATGCAGCCCAGGATGTGGTCAGCTTTCTGGGCTGCAAGTGCACAATTCCTGCCACATATCGAAAGACAATGGTGACATGGGGACCTAAGCTTGAGGTTATGTGACAGTTACGTAATGGTTGGATTTTACCTCAGAGGTCTTTTCCAAACGAAATGATTCCATGATTCTATTACAACTAGAGCTGGGATAAAAAAGTAGTGTGTAAAGAAGATACTAGAATAAGATATTGTAGGCTTGCAACAGATTAACTGGTTTGTTGAGGACAACTGAATTTGGTTATCTCTATGCCTTTTTTTCCCCCTGAGCTATGTCATCATCATACAAGTGTATTTTCATCTAAGAAGCAACACATATTGGGCACTGCAGCAAACATCCCAAAGGTAAGAGAGGCCCAGAAGTAAGAAACTCTGTCTAGGTCAGAGATAAAGAACATATGTAGAAGAATTCCTGCAGACTACAGTCATCTGCCTTCCTTTCACATGGATGAAAACAAAATCAGACAAACTGAGTTAATGAAAGAGCTCTACTGGCAGGGCTCTAGATAAAGGTCTGCACAGAGCCAGCCTAAAGCTTGCTTCAGTCACCCTCACTATGTTGCCTTAAATAGTTCTTCAACTTAGAAAGACAGAAGTAAGGAAGCTGTGAGTGTATTGAGTTCCATGAAATACAGGTCTTCTAAACATTGATTGAGATACCTAACCAGGAAAATAAAATGTTTACAAAATCCTGTGTATAAAGGCACAGATAAAGAAATTGTGACATTTTTATGGCACACCAGAAAGGAGACATGATATATATATATACACACATTACACACATACAAAAATGTATCTAGAGAAATTTTTCAGGAAAAAGAAAGAAAAAAACTAGAAAGTAGATTTAAATAGCAATTCCATATTTTTAAGCATGTAATGACTTTTTTGGGTTTTGAGGATTTTGTGGGTATTTTTTAAATACAGGAAGGATTTTTCAGCTATGTTTATTACTCCTTCTACTTTCTATTACTGTCTCTGTTTATCAAATATGTTTCCTTCTCTTGCTTCTTACCTATACCTATAAGATAAATGTGTATCTTGTGGTTTGGGATCTTCTGAGGAACTTCTGAACGAACGGGAAAATGTTTAGTTCACACTCAGCACACAGGAACATTCGCACAGCATTAAGGTGTCTCTTTGAATCCCAGAAGATATGAAGGAGACAGAGGAGTCCTATGGAAACAGTATTCTGTCCAGTAAAAACAAGACAATCTGGTCATAGCTGATTCAGCTTGCTTATGTCAGGCTAACAAAAATGTTATTTCCTCAAATGACAAGGTGCCTTTGTAATGACACAGGACTGGAAGTCGGCCTAAAACAGCAACAGACTAAATTGTGCCACTTCATTTACGAGTCCTTCTTCTTTCTCTGAATTTTGGTTCACAGGCTACATTCAAACCCTTTTCCTCCTCTAAGCTGTTCACATGTGCGAGTTTACTAGCAAGTTTACAACTTACTTCATCAAAATGATCAACATAAAGCTTTTCAAATTTTGAAATTATTTAAGTGAAACGACAAACACAGCAAGAATGTTCTGCTGGTCGTTTATGACAACACAATATGAACAAGCCAACTTGTTCACTTTTTCTGTTGTAAAAATTTTCCCCAATTCCTCTGTATATCAATCTTTTTGAGGGTTAAAGGCATCACAAAAAAGAGATAAAGTTTATGTTCTTTACTTCTCACAATAACTTGAGAACAGACACTGAAATGTATAGAGCTATATTGCTGAAATATATGAACCAACAATAATGTTCCATCTGCTTAACTGAATGTCAAGTAAAATATTACACAGAAATAATCAGAGCAAGAAAGCTCAGAAGTTAAATATTTATTATGTTTAGACTACAACTAAGAAACAAAGTGTATGAAAAAACAAAATACCATCTCTTCTGCTGAAACATATCCTGATCACAGTCTTTTCTGGCTGACAAAAGGAGTAAGTTGTATTCAGTACCATTTACAGTTCACTGGCACATGTTTCACAAAAAACAAACAGGAGAACCCCAGATAGTGCCAGACTACAGTATATACAGAACATCCCTCACCAGCAATGACCTCTAAATGCACAACATGTTCTCACATTCTTCACATACCCACACCTCCTTGCTACTATTTCTAATGAGAATTGATGCAAAAGCCTAGTTCAGCCCCAGGAGCAGGCCAGATGTCATGGCAAGGAGCATCTCCTTTTCAAGGATATCTCAATCTAAGTGTGCTCACCTTCCCAAAGCTGTCAGCTAAAAAGCATGCTCCACCATTGCAAGGATTCATTTGGGCTCCTCCAATTCAATGATAGTGCCTACAGGAGTCAGAAAGGGAAAACAGAAAGAATTAATGAGCACAAAGCTTTCTCCCAAAGTCAAAGAGCTTGTACATAGTGATTTTGAGGCTCTGATTTTAAATTAATGCCTAGCATTCAAAAAGCCTTTTATTTCTTACGAAACACATCTGCAGACTGGAACATGTACATTAATCCTGTCACTTGCATTTTCATGTAACACTTATGTCACAACACCTGAACCATGAGTGTAAACAGAGCTCTGCTTTTGAAAGCTTGGCCCCACATCTCACTTGCCCCAGGCCATCAAATGCCAAACAAATCAAGCTTGCAGATGCCAGACCAAAACAATGGACAAGCAGGCATTGGAAGTTATCAGCTGTCTGCCTTAAACAAATGGAGAGGATCCACAGGAGTCACCCCTGTAAGCACAAACAGATACCAAAGGACAGGCTTCTGGAAAAAACTTACAGTTCCCATGTATGGCCAGCCCCGTACCAGTGCTTAGCTTTTGTGGGAACAAGGGACTAAGTGCAGGGAGCTCAGGTGGGCAGTTGGAGTAGCTCAGGTATTACTTAACGTTCCTTCTTACCTACAAAACTGAGGTTGCACGCTTCCTTCCTGCTTCAGTGCAAAGCAGTGTTTAGACAGGGAGAGAGTGCCAACTCACAAGTTAATCTTGTGGTGAAAAAGAGTCCTGGGAATACTTTTAATAAACAGCTTAAAGGATATGGATAAGATCATCATACAGCCCGTGAAAGTATTCCACGGTAAGGTACCTCAGTAAACTACCTCTTCATTTGGGATAAAAGCCAGTCCAGGGATTAACTGAACAACCTGTCAGGGCCCTTCATCATCAATCACCTGCATTGTCTCTGAAAATGTGTGGAAACAATTCCACCCTCCTTCCTCCACTGCAATGGGGTGATTCACAGAGTTGCTGCACGGGGAAAAAAAGGAGGTCTGGCTTGTGAATAGCAATCCTGCCTACACAAACTTGGGTTTATGGGAAATAGGCATGAAAAACAGGTTAAATATGCCTCTCCTTGGTAAAACATTGATTATAAGAGGAAAATAAGCATTTTTGGCCATGTCTATGTTACAAGGAATCACCATTAATCAAGTTATCTGTAGTGCATGTATCCAGTTGTCTACAAAATAGGTACCAGATATTGGCACTGTTTCCCTGCAGGTGAGTGCTGGCTAGAATGAACCAAAGAAACTTTTAGAGCTGGGACACCAAGTAGTTCTTGGAAATTTAGCTTCCCTATCCCATTCCTGAACAGCATGAGCTGTTCAGGCCATCACTTCTGCTTCCCCAGCACATCTCACTTACAACACCTACCACTCCAATTACCTATTGGAGAGATCTCACTTTGTCGTATCCCTGATCTTTCCTTGTTCCAGCCATGGCCTGCCATCCATGCTACCCTCCATTGCCTCATGTAACATCACAGCCCAGCTGCAGCAGAGTTTGTTCTCTATTTTGTTTTCTTATATTTTAAGATGCAAAACTGCTAGAGTGATGAGAAGGCATTTATTTATCTTTGGAAGTATATCTTTTATTATGCATTCTGGTAAAGAAATTCCCATTTCTTTATACAGAGATGGGCCTGTAGGAATATTTGACTACTACTTCTTGTAACAAACCACCTAATGGTACCAAAAATTCTTTAAAGTGCTTCGCTTTATTTTTATGTAACATTCATGGACACCTACATATTGGTATTTTAGAAAACTGATTTTTCAAAATCTCTGTCTAGAAATATCTAGCAGCAACAAAAATTTACTCGACAGAAAATCCGCAAACTTTATCTGTCTCAAAAATTAATACACCAAGTTTCTGCCTTATATTTTTTTCCTATGAAACAGGGAGAGATCCTACTGCAGGGTTGTTTAACCTCTGTGTGATAATGCAAATTTCATCTGACTGGTCTTGTATGTATTTCTGAGCCTTGAATCACTACCAGCCTGAATGCTGATATATGGGCAGAAAACTCAGCAGTTGGGTCACTATTTAAATAATGACTCTTTTTCTCCAAAGACAGCATATATATGTGCAGGAGAGCTGTAAACAGAGTTAGAAGCTAAAAAATTAATAGCTGAATATGATGGCTGAAGAGAGCAAAGATTCTAAGTTCAGACTTCAAGTTTAATTTTAAATAAAAATTATTTAAGTTAATCTAGACAAACTTTAGATTAGCTAAATTAAAGGCAATAATTTTACTTCAAGTTATATAATCATTTTATGGTTTCTTTCCCTATTTGATCCTCCATTCATTATTTGTTTTTTGAAGTTAATTAATATCACAAAGGTGCTTAAAGAGAAATCATGCACTCAATCATTTTGAAAGAGCAAGTTTAAGCCACGATCCCTGCAGCAGAAGCCAGCAGTGCCTGGTGTATCCAGCCATGGTAATGGCAGTACCAGGTGCAGGTGGTGGCAGTGCCAGCAGGCAGGAGCAGTGCTGACAGTGTGTGAGGCCTGGGGCTCTTGTCCCACTCACAAGCATTTCACGTGCTACAAACCAGACTGTTCTGCCAAGCTGCTTCACCGCCCTCCTGAGCTCTGCTTGCTTCTCCCCAGAGAGGTCAGTGCTTGCTCTTGCTGCCTGGCACAGGCTGTTTTGTATAAAAAGGGCAACAGGTGGCAAGGCTCACCCCAAGGTCATGGAGAAGCCTGTGCCTTCCAGCTGCCCAGAAAGGAAAACTGCCTTCACATTCCCAGTTCACCTGCATGGCAGCAGGTACTGCTATAGTTACACATGCAGTTTCCATTACATAAGCATTTGCTGACAGAACCCACATTTAGGGCAGTTCTTTTTTTTCTTTATTTTAATTTCCTGATGAGACTATGGAGAATGATGACCCAGGGATATTAGTTTCAAGCACAGAGTACCTAAAAAAAAACCCAAAAAAACCAAAACAACAACAAAACCCAAAGTAAGATTAAAACACGTTCCTAGATGAAATTACTAAGAGTTGAAACATATGATTTGGCACAAATCATTGAAGATTGCAACAGATATCAGTTTGGCTTGACAGAGTTAATGACAAGCTGAAAATTATTTCATATCCCCATATGAGGAAGCCTTTGCTTACTTGTTTTTGTTCTTAGGTTGTTAACTGCATGCCTACGAGGTAAGATACAGCCCAGGGTGTCCTAGAGTGAAACCACAAACTCCAGAATTCCTTAGCAAATCTCAAATGTGGTAAAAAGTTCCATATCCCATAATTCCCTTTTGGGTTTTGACATTAAAAGAATTGCAAATGTGCAGCTTGCATAGGCTCTTTCCCATTCCATGAGGGCAAATGCAAACTTCCCTCTGCTCTCTTTGGCTGACACACCTGAACTGGCAACATAAAGCAGAGGTAACTTTTCAATAACCATTTAGAGATCAGCTGGTAATAAATTAGAGAAAACAGAGATTTAAAATCAACTTTTAACAAAAAACCCAAAACAAACAAACAAAAATATTTCCAATAGCTAATGACCTTTCCAGAAAGTGGGATAGTATTTTCACCTCCATGGCAAGTACTTTATTGTCCATAATGGCACTGCTCTGCCTGCAGCTGGCCTGTGGCCTCCTCAGACTGCAGGGTGCATGATCTCCATATTCTGTACCTCCTTTGGAAAGAAAGCAAACAACATTACACGAGGTGTGTCCAGTAGCATGTCCTTCTTAGTAAGCAAAGACTAATTTTGGATCGTTGATGGCAAGTGATGAAGGTAAAATTAGCTTTTAGCTTTGTAAAAATACAGGTTTGTTCAGTTTCCTTCAATATACTCAATATTCTCTTTTTGCCTTCAAACCCTTGTTGAATGCAACTTCCTTTCAACTGTTATCTACCCCAGTAAGCACAGAAAAAGAACTTTCAAAGCTGACGCTATAAACCCTAGGGCAGCCACAGTCCCAAGCCATGCTGAGTTATCAGAGATCTTGCTTTCACAGGGATGAAAGGACCTTCATCATATTCCCAGAAAGCAGTGGAAGGCATGGCTTTGCCCCATGCAGAAGGAGTTATTCCTCCCATGAGAAGGTGGTCTGAGCTTGCCTGGAATGCCATGATGGTATGTCAGAGTCCAGCTGGGTGGTGCAATCTTTCAGAATGCAGAGTGAAAGCTATATAATTCTAAACTTCAGGAAAAGCTACTCGACTGCAGCACATCCACAGATATTTCCTGACATATGTTATCACCTAATGTAGCATAGGGTGGCAAACTACAGGAATATTTCTGACAGGTTAATTCAATAAGAATTATGAAATAGAAATGCAAAGGAAGCAGGAAGAATGCAGAGATCATCTTCAACCTGTTTTCAACTAGTCCAAATAGGCCATATACAGTAATGGTCTCTTCCTTATTACTATAGTAACTAATAAGGCAGCACTGAATTTTTGAAGTCCTTTAGCATGATTACATGTGCACATGAACACTGTGGTCAGCTAATAAGCTTATTTAACTTCTTCTGAAGTTGATGAAAATCTTTCCTCTAGCTTCAGCAGAATTTAGATTAGGATATTAATTATACACAGTGTACTGCCTAGAAGATCTATTGCTGCTCAGCGAGCTTTTATCTATAGCAAAATGGCACTGGTTTTCCACAGTTTTATTTACCCTTGGTACAGTCAGATTTTAAATGTACACATAATTTAAGAATTTGTATGTCTTGCAGTATAAGTCCTCCAGCAAGTAGAAAATTCCCTTGAGCATCCACAAAGGATTCCCAAAGAATATTACAGTCCCAATGCAAATGGCTTTGACCAAATGGCTCTGAAAATTTAAAAACTTTAATTTTCTAAACTCTTCATTGTATCACAAGTATTTCTGAATAAAGAACCTTTACTGAGCCTTTCCACTGGTGGGGCATGTGGCATGTTGACAGAGCAGCAGCACCCTCCCACCAAACAGGGCCTTTTCTGCAGTACATGAAAATATGGATGGGCCTCTTCACCAAAGAGCAGTTGTGTAGATGCACAACCACAGATTCTGGTTTGAAAAAGAGCAGTCTAAATTTGCAGAAGCAGAACTCAAGGTATCTTTTTTTGGAGGCAATATCTTATTTTTTTAGTCTTTTGAGACAACAACTGTAAAAGTAATATGTTCATTATCCTTAAGAAATAAAAAAATGAAACTAATTCAAAGTAGAAGGTCAAAAATACTGTTTTCATTAATAAGACGTTACTAGTGTCTTTCAGATAACACTCCAGTTTAAAGATGTATGTGATGATTTTTGTGCATCAAAATTCTTGCAAATTTCTCCTAGTCCCACAAAAACAAGTTACCATTGATGCTGAAGGACTCTCTCAGCCCTACTTCCACTGAAATCTAGGACAAGATTCCCCTGGCTTTTCACATGGTATGGTCTGGTAAAAATAAGGTCATCACCAATTTGCCTAATGTTTCCTCTTTAAATCAGCAACTCCAAATTCAGATCTAAATCCTTAATAAAAGAAGCATAAAAAGA
>VYZR01025222.1:9009-23717 GCA_013400675.1 Oxylabes madagascariensis
ATAATTATGGCTTAATTCTCATGGTGGCTTCTGGGAGTTACCACATTAGGGAGAATTCTTTTTTCATTGTTGTTGTCATTGTTTTTTGTTTAATGACCCATCCTTCAGCCCCATTTGCTTCTGAGCAAGTCCCAGCTGTACATTTGTCACCTGTGTTGGTCCCTCTGGGGTCCTCCCTTGCAAGCAGAAGAGATGTCGGTGTTGCAGGAACAGCTGGCTGGGAAGGTTTGGGCAACAGCTGTGCCCCTGGGTCAGCTCCTCTCCAGGGGCAGAAAATCCTGAGCCTCTCTGGTGCAAGCAGTAGCTCAGGCAGGTGTATTACCTGAGAGGGGTGAGCAGACCCAGCAGACCCATGGGCTTCCATACATGGTGTCTCCATTAGAGAGAGACAAAGACTTGCATTGTGTTGTTGGGTGGTCCATTCTCATCAGCTAATGGAAGTATAAATTCTCATTGGCCTCACAAATTCCCCATAGCTGATTCACCACTTGAATTAAGCCATAATTATATATTATCAGCAGTCACTTCATAGTAAGGTTGAAGGATTAAATGCAGCTAGCGGTGATGAATTCCAGATGTGCAGGACAGAAGCCTGAAGAGAAGGCCAGTTTCTGAGTAACTACAAGACAGAGTAATGTATTCTGAATATTTGATTCAATTAAGCTTCCTTCTGCTCTTTGTTTCCACTTACAGATGGCTCATCAATCTATAGTTTAGGGACACATTGCTATTCTTTCTAATGGTAATTAGGTGATCAGGATGGAGACAGGTTTGATGAAATACTCACATTATGATCTGCATATTTAAAATGGAACAGAGTCCAGAGCAGAGACAAAATGCTAGCTGGCTGCTGCACATGGCTTCAGCCTCAGGCACTTGATAGGTCTTCCTCTAGCATAAGTAATGGGGACTTTGCCAGTTCCCACCACAGAAAGAATAGTTGTTTTTGAATTCATCAACTATGAGTGCTTGTATCTGGTTTGGAATGCTGCTGAAGTCTTACTTGACAGTTTCTTGCAAAAATACTCAGGATGCTTGCCCATTTTTGGCTTAGCTTCACTGAGAGGGTTCTTGCAACTTGGAAAATAGTAGTAAAACAGTTGTAGAGTCTGTGATTGATCTTCCAATGACTTCTCCATGTTTGGGAAAGGCCATCATGNCATCCTGATATGCTTTGCTGAATCAGGGTTTTAAGTGGAAGTGACAGAAATAGAATTGAGATTTCCTCAGTCATAACCCTACTCTGAAGCCATCAGGCAATGCTTCCTTTCTTCATTGCTCTCCACCGCAGTACACTATGGCAAGTGTCTGAGACAGGCAAGAGCCATGCTCTGAATTTCTGCCCCTTACCAGAACCTAAGCCACCCAGCTGAAATCTCAAAAATATGAGCCAAGTAGACAGTTTTAAACATTCTGAGACTTGAAATCTTTGTCCCCTGGTGCCTCGAGTCATTCAAGGGCATTGTTTAAGCAAATGGATGAAGGATTCTCTTAGCTGCTCTTCAGGACGTCAACAAAGCTGAAGCTCTCTTTCCTCTATACATATGATACCCTTGTGTGTTATCAGTCCTGCAAAACAGTTACCAGTGAAGTTTTGGTCTGTGAAATCCTATTTTCAGTTTCTTATTTAGTCAATTTTTATCTGTAATACAGAATTGCAGGCTGAAATTTTGTTACATGCTGCCTAGAGAAGGGAATCTCTGCTTGCAATAACGATTTGCATAGCCAGTTAACAATTGTATTGCATCCTCATACAATCAAAATCCTTTCTCAGACTTGACACCAATACCCTGTGCTTGCAACTTTCTTGGAAACAAGCAACTAGCAAGTTGCTTCTTTGAGGGGGCAAGGGAGAGGGGCACAGGAAAGAGGGAGAATTGTATTGGTTTACTTCTTGCCCATTTGCTTAAAGAAAATCTACCTGCACTGTTACCTAGAATAAAGAAATCCAGTCCTTGTGCACAAAGGTTTAAGAGAATACAGTTACTGTATTGCAAATACTGTTTGTCCTTTGGCAAGCTTTTAAAAAGAACTTTTTTTTTTAAGATGGTGCCTTTTTGAGGCTTGTTCTGCAGTACCCTTCAAAGATAAGGAATGACTTACAATATATTTAGTCTGAGAAGGCTAGCAATCTCCTTGATGTCATTTCATTAAAAATCCATTTTTGTATTATGGCTATAAACATTAGTAAACTCCACTTCTTTTCCTTTTGATGGTACTGACTGATAATTCTGCTGCTCAAGAGGCTTTTCTAGGGCAGAAAATTACTTTGTTGTATTGAGTCACTTGGACAATCTATAGAGGCGGATTTTTTCAACCACTGTCTTACAACGACAATTTCATGTAAGTTTATTTCCTTTATTACAATTAAAATAAGAAACCATAGTAGATCTCATAATAAATCTCTCTTTTCTACTTAGCTGCCCATAGAATCCTGCTGCTCCTGAAGTCTACTTTCCCAGATTATGCTATCCAGTGGAGATATAAGTTAAATTAAATTTTTGATACTGTTCTACCTGCAGTTTTCCTGATGATTTGATGCTGCTTGCTATTTCCTATCTGCTGGGCTTCCTCAAGTTACAACTTGAATGCTAATGTGACTCCATCCCCCATTGGGAGCATGCTGATATTGACACGTGCATCTCTGCGAAGCTTCTCATTGAGGCGGTGGATACTCTGCGCTGCCAAGTCACCCTTCCTTGGTTTTAGCACCTTTCCATTCCAAAAGACCTATTGAAAAAAGAAATATGATGCACCTCCTTTCTTCCAATATGGTCTTTGGACCACAAAGGAAGCTTTGGCAAAGCTCCTGTATATTTTTTAGAAATTGATATTATCTGTTGCATTTCAGACGTCTAACGGTCTCTGACACGGAACTCTCATAAGTAAGTGGGATTGAGTCCACAGAACTTGTTAATTGTACTTCTACTGTAGATTTGAAGCCAAATTAAAAAAAAAGAAAAAAAAAAGTCTTTAAAAATAAGTTTTTTAAGAGCTACTATTTGGTGCCACCATAACCCCGAAGGTGCCCACAGTTTAACATCCTTTGTTTCCTGTAAAAGTAATTACTTGATAACTTATTAATAGTTACTGATTATAAGTGCTACTGTTGATCTTGTGCAAGTACTGTGTATAGTATAAATGCACTACAAGACAAACCAGAATAATATAGAGCATCCTCTGTAATGAATAACAAAAAAAATTCTATGTTTTCTATTAGTGTTTTATATAGCTTACTTAAAGAGTTTATGTTGAATTTTCTTTTTGTTGTGTTACGTGGAACAAATATGTCACAATTAGCAACCCAACTGCAGGTCAGAAATCATATTACTGGAATTCCACTATGACTTTTTTTCTTTTCCCACAGCCAGAAGCAGTAACTGCCTGTGCATTACCATCAGAACTGCAGTACTTACATTATCAATAGCTATTATTCCCCCTTTCTTTACGAGGCGCAAGCATTTTTCATAGTACTCATTGTAGCTTTCTTTATCGGCATCAATGAAAGCAAAGTCAAAGGTTTCTGCTTCTCCACTGGCCAGCAGTTCATCTAGATGAGCAACAAAGTGAGTCGTTACACCCTGGTTAGTGCTGTGTAGGAGGAAGTAATCCATTTGTGTCAAAGTTCTCATTCTCTGCTGCCTTCTTCTGCCTGACCAGGCAGCCAATTCCTCCACACGTAATTACTAGAAAAGCTTATCCCACAGAAACCAATCTAGACATTATGTATGCCATAAAACACTCAGTTACTGAGTTCTGCGTGCTTAGGAGTTTGTGGAGTAGCTCGAAACCTGAAGGATACAGCTGGGACTGCTGAAAGGTACAGTAAAAACACGTCAAGCACTTTGAACATAGACATACTCTACACCTTCAGGTTTTTTTGAGCTGAGAACTGTTTTCTTGAGTGGATTAGATTTTTTCTCACTTTATGAACAGGTTCTAAATGCTAATCTCTCCTTGCAGATCAAGTGCCATGACACGGGTCACGAACGAACCCTGTCAGAGATCGTTACAGCAAAGAATAGCTATGAGTAGTCCCTCTCTGGGCCAAGTCAAATAGAATTCAATTTTAAATTCTCCTAAAGAGACTTCTTGACTGAGAATTCCAAATTGCCAGTTACAGAGGAGGTGATTGCTGTCTCCTAAGGTCCTCTGCTGCCCCTCTAACCTGCCCTTAGCCTCTGTCAGCAGAAGATCTTTTTGTCTGAAGCAGTGCCTGGACAGAGCAGTTTGACAGACTTCAAGGAGTGTGCATACCAGCAAACTGCTGATATTTGTCCCTTTAGGAAGGATGGATTTCAAAGTAATACACCATTATCAATGGATCTGTGGATCCATCAAACACCTTTGCTGGAAACCTTCTGCATCCAACAGTCCTAGAAAATTTCTTGCATTTTCAGAACATTTACTAGCATTTCCTCTGCCCCACATTTTCTTTCCTTAAATGAGAAAAGCCATTGCCTCACTAATGGCCTTAAACGCTTTTGGCACATCCTAAATTTGAACTTCTCTGAACACAATTCAGCCTAAGTTATATATTGGCTTCTGAAGTTTTTCTGCAGCTCAGCCCTTTCTGGGAACTCTCCCTCTCTTAACAAGGGAATTCTTGCTTAGAATAGACAATGGATAAGAGAAATTTGGCTTTGTCTAATTAATCTGTTTTAATCAGCTTTTCCAGAAGCAGCTGACAATAGTACTTGATAGGTTAAACCAAGTGATGGACAGGACAGGTGAGTGACCAGTAAAGCCCACTACATAGGACAAGCATTTTCTTCCTCTCTGCTAGTAAGCAGGAAAATTGTGAACTCCTAAAGATTTTTACTTTTTAATATAAGAGAAGCTGCCTTCCTGTTAGCAAAAGGGATCACATTCACAACCATATTTGGTCTTAATAGAGGGTCTATTGTATCCCTCTTCTATTTCTAGGGAAGGGGAAACAACTGGTTATTTCAGGTTACTTACCAAGTGTTTGAATTGCTGGCTTAATCCGCAGGTCAATTTTATGCTCTACTCCTGCCTAAGATGAAAAAGAACAGAGTGTTGATAAAAAGTGGTCAAGAAATAACCTGTTAGTAGGCTGTTCTCGGGAATGACCGGGGTTCAGATAGTTCCTCTATTATTTCTAGGTTCCAAACACCACTTATTATTCTTCCCAAACTGAATTCTATCAGCCTCCTTTAATGATAAGAACACTTCTGTGTGAATGTGCAAGTCTAAAATATCAAAATCTCCTCACGTGTAAAGGCAGCTGTCCCCATTGTGTACAGGAGATGCTGCTTACCTCCTTCCACAGTGGCCTTCCAATTTTGGCATAGTCCTCATTTATATCACAGGCAATAACTCGGCCATTATCTGGCAGAACAAGTGCCATATTCAAGGCATTATAACCTGTGAAAACACCTAGGAAAATCATAAGAGACATCAACACTTATTGTATGGTGGAAAAAGGACTACAGGGCTCTCTTCAGGAATAAAATCCCCAGAGAAAATAAGGATGGCAGTTGATTAATGAACAGTAAAGATTCTTCATTTTTTCTTCCATTTTAATGTAATGGTAGGTTGAGAGGAATTTTTATTATTATTTTTTTTAAATCGATCTTTTAGCAAACTTCAATGTTAGCATTCTCCAAAACGCTCATGGACAGACAATGCAGAGTCTAGTCTTGCAGGTATAATCCAGAGAGACTGGATGAGCAGCAAAATACCAGGGAATTGTAACAGCCAGGCCAACAATGAAGATGGTGGGAACCCATACCTGGCTGCTCAGCATCAGTCTGTCTTTTAGGACATCCTGGTAATATAGCTGCATCAAGCAAAGTGGATTTGATACAGAGCCTGTGCAGCAAAATATATTCTAACAAGAAACTGATACAGGAAGGACAGAATACACCCTGTCCTGCAACTGCTGAAGACTCAAGAGATCTATTTAGCTCAGATTTTCAGATTGCCTCGGAATTGATGAGCCATCCATGCTGATGCCAAAACTACTGAATGCAGAGTTAGGCAAACTGGCAATCAGTGCAAATCTGACACTCCTTTTCATGCTGTAGTTTGCCCACCTGTTTGCTGACAGCTAGGCAGTGCCTTCCTGTATTTGGATATTTTATGTTAAATATGGCTGTATTTGGAGAATGATAGTCAAGAGTTTTATTTTACTACAAAGTGACACTCTTACCTATTTCAATAACTTTCTTGGCTTTAATGAGTTTGACCAAATTTGCCATAAGCTGAGCCTGCTCACAGGACACCATCATTCTACCCCAGGGATGATCAGCAGTGAGCTAGAAAAGGAAAAAAAAAACCGAACGCATCGCATCAAACAAAACTCAAATCTACCAAACTAATATCTTAAAGAAAAAAATCCTAGTGAAACTCCAGGAAAAACAGATACCTCTGTCTTCTCATTTTCGATGGCTTCATGCTCCATCTATGACCCAGAAATTGGTTTGAATTTAATTATAAATAAGGAGGATGTTATGTGTGTCATTAGCAGTGGATATTCAAAGCAGTAATATGCTCCAAAATTACCAGGGCTGTGGCAAACTCAGCAATATTTGTAACTAAGAATCATAGAGCAACTTTGACTATGAAAGTCCTTTATTTCTGTGAATTTACACAAACAGATGCACTTCCTTCAAGATGTGTAGAATGCTTTAATGAACTGTAAAGTTCATGTCTGCCAAAGGTCAGACCACGTAGTCCTGGCTCCACAGTGCAAACCTGGAGAAGCTGCGCCCATCCCAGGGTGGAAGAGCTCTTGGCACTGAGGAATGCGCATTGGAGAAGCAGGGCTGTGCCATGACAGTTGAAGGGAAAGTATGTCTTCCTATTTCCTTTCTTCTACTAGGGATCATTCCAACCAGCCCGTTCCAGCAATCAGCATTTTATTTATTTTATACAAGAACAGTTTGTCTCACCTGAAATTATTCAAACCTGAGTCAGGATGTCTGGTCTCATCTCTGACACTGAAGCCTGATGGAGGACATTACCTCTCTGAGCTATAGGTTCCCTATATACCAACCAAAATGAACAGAAGTCATCTGCTCAAACCCAAATCAAGTGCTGCCATAACACATGGCCTTGGGAGCCGAGGATAGAAATACATGTCAAAATGTACGCCAATACTATTAAATAGTCTTGTAGGTAGCCCTGAACATTGAAGAGTCTGGGCAGTACCAGTTAAAAAACCCCCCTCTAGTAGGTATGCAAATAAGACAGAGGAAGGCAACATGACCAGGATCCCAGCAGTTCAGGATGAGGTGTGTGAGATACTGACCAGACGCAGCTTCTTTAGAATTGGGTGCTCCCGCAAAGAGTGATCCAGTAGGTATTGCCGGAGAGGACTGTTTTTCCCAATCATACCACTCGGTGTCCCAAAAACTAGAGAAGGGAATCTTTTACCTACAAAAAAATAAGTAATAATAAGAACTTTTATACTTTTCAGTTATTGCCATTTTAAATAAAGTAAGCATTGAAGTATTACTAAAGGTTAAAAAGTTTTCCACTCTAAAATAGCTGTGAAAATGGAAAACGCAACATAGCTGGACAACCAAGTGGACTATAACTTTTTTTCCCTTCTCCTTTTTAGCCTCTAAGATGTCCAGCCCAGGCCTCTAAATGCTGAAGGGGAAAGGCTTCAGTACTGTGTTGTTCAGTGGCCAATATGATGGCTAAAACCTGCCATAATCTTACAGCAGAAGTAACCCCATCAAAGCTCAAAGGGCAAGTTTAAAGAGAGAAATATCATCGAGGCGCACTATTTTCTTAGTCTGGGGCCCTTGTTTTGCAGATGAATAGAGGCTGCTGGGTTTTAGACCCATCAGCTGATGTGTCTTCTCAAACCCTGTGTTCTTCTCATGACACCGTTCTGCCCTCCAGGCAGGGGAAATGTGGTATTGCTCAATGGCCTGTTTAGCACGAAACCAGTATGCAGACAAAGTAGGTGCGGAAAGCTGAAGTTTACAGATTAGTACGTCTACGCAAATACAGAAGTGACTGCAGCTTTCATCCCCAGTGTTTCTTTTACCAAATGGGTCAACTATTTTGAAGAAATAACAACAAATTCATTTCCACATCTCCTGGTAGTTGTTTGCTACTACAGAACACTTTTATTTCGAGGGGTTTATTTTCTGTTAATGGTTCTGTTTTACAGGCGATCACGCAGAGATGGAGTTTATTTCAACAACTTGCCTTAAGTCAAAGCGTAAGTAACCAAGTGCCAAGCCCAACACCAGTCTCGTTCCCCTCCTGGATCGTGGGCTCGCTCTTCCGCTGCCCGCGGGGAATGAAAGCGAAACTGCTACCAGAAAACAACGCCGTGCACAAGGCCCGCACACCGGCCTGTCCGGGCTGGCCAAATTTTTTTTCGCAGGGAACCGGGCGGGGAGCGCGTCCTCCTTCGCTGGGACCTTGGCCCGGCCCCACACTGCGGTAGCTGGATTACAGGGAGCGGCTTGGGCTCTAAGAATATCAGTGTATTTACTGCCGCAGCTCAGCAAAATAAATCCCTGCCGGCAGGGCAGCCCCATGGGGTCTGCCCTCGGGACGGTCGCCGGGCTGTCCCCGCGGCGGCGACTCCTGCCCGCCCCGGGAGGGACCTGCCCGGGCGCTGCGGTTCCGTCCCGTCCGCAGTGGGGACACGAGGAGGGCGCGGCCCTCACGTCTCCGCGTGTGTGGCAGGGCTTGGGGGGCGCCGCTTACCTGCAAGCATACCGGTGGCAAAGGCGACGCCCAGCATCGCCGTCCCGACGGCCACTTCTTTGGGCACGCTGAGAAGCGGCATTTCGGAGGCGGGAGCAGCGGCGCGGCGAGAGCGGCGGCCCGGCCCGGGTACACGCGGAGCGGGGCGGGGCGCGGCGCTCCGCCCGCCGCGGGAGGCGGGGCCGTGCTGCCCGCGCCTAGGGCCCGGCGGCGCTCGGGCTCTCCGGGCGGCTCTGACGGGCCCCGCGCCCCGGCGGAGAGAGGATGGGTCACCCGCGGGAGCTGTGCGCCCTCCTCTCGGTGACGTGCTCGGCTGTGGTGTGTAAGGTGACAAAGACGGCGCCTGGCATTTGTGCTGTCACTTCCTCAGAGGCTGGTTCTGGTACAGCTTCACCGAGTCGTCGTTTTAAAACACACCCACGTGTCGTGTGAGCTCGTAATGGGCTCTGATAGAGGAGCTTCTCACAGAAATATGCTCATAAGAGTCTTGGTACTCCAACTAGCCCAGGAAGTGAGTTCTCTCCTTCCCCTAGAACACGCTTCTTTGCAGCTGAGGTGTGAGCAATTACTCGTCAAAAAGCATGTAAAATTTTTGGAATTTCAGTCCTGTGACCTGTGAATTTCCAGGTGAAATGGGTAAAGTGAGATTCTCCAAGAGAGGGAGGAATGGGGCCTGGGTTCCTCCAATGCTGTTTCAGCCCCCTGCTGCAGTACCTTCCAGGTGAGGTGGAGCAGTGCCCTTGCCACTGCTTAACAGCCTTGTTGAGGGATCTCTTCCTCCCTGACTGCATCTGTTGCTGAGGGAGTTGGTTTATAAATCAACAGTGATTGTGTAATCTTTTTTATGTCAGCCCAAATCCGACTTTTTTTTGTGCTTCTGTGCCTTTTGGAGATGGGCTGGGGATTTGGTTTTCATTTTGTGAAGTATTGGTAATATCTGGGTTTTGGGAAACACAAGCAAAATATGGAGATCTATCATTTTGACATTCTGTGGGAGGTGAATGTAGTGCCTTTGCACACAGACCAGGAAAACGTAGGAATGGATTGGGTTGCGACCTGACCTCCACAGATGTAGGATGAAAGTAGGTAAAAATTCCCTATTGGCACATAATCTATCTCCAGAAAGCCAGATGAATTGTGTCTTGGTAGGTTTGGATGAAAACATTTCAACGGTTTCCCTATGCTAGCAAAACAAATGTCAGTGCAGTTAGAAGAAAAAAATTCCTTTAAAAGTACGTCTTTGGTGTGGGATTAAGTTTATCACCAGAGTATTTATGGGAAATGTGTTTGTCTATCACTGCATTTTTAGTGTGTTAGAGCTTATTTACAAAGACTTGCCCCCACAGCTCTTGTATTTCTTTTGCAGAAACTGATCATGTCACTCACTAGGGAGTCTGCTGTGATTTCTGATTTGCAGAACAAAGTAAGACATATGATCTGTCTTGGCAGATAAAATAACTTCCAGTTCACTTCTAAAATTTATTTGATTTTGAAAGCTGTGTTGTTGGTTTCTTGGTGGCTTTTTTTCATTCAGTATCTTGTCACTTTCTCTGTGTACATTTTGCGTTTGTAAATGAGAGCATTTCATCCCGTCTTTCAGAAGATGAGTTATCAGCATGTGCTGCAACATGTCAGTTTTAGGCCAAACAACTATAGGAGGCAGCAACTCTTGCAGCGGCCATAAATCAGATTTGTGACGGTGCGGCTCCATCTAGTGCTTGTTCTCTACAACTGCAGCACAAGGGAGAGAGGAGCTGTGGGTTATTCTGTCCAGTGGAACGCACTAAGTGTGTTTCCAGTGTGGTGTTGACCTCTCGATGAGATGCCCCATTTGGACATCTCTGGGAACATCAGGTTTCTGACAGCTCCAAGAGAATTGGTGAACTGAATTGCTAACATAGTTCAATGTGTTTCTGAAATACCTCCCACCCCCAAGCTGTTAATCAGTAATAGCTTACCTTTGCTGGCAGTGTCAGGTGTTTTACTCTATCGCTGTACTGGACAACATATTGTTGCCTTTAGGTAGGGAAGTTGATTTTCAGATATCTAAGATAGGACGAAACACTTTCATAGGGGGGGTTAAAAGAGTTAAAATCTTCCAGCTAGGTAGAATGGAGCCATCAGCTTTACTTTGAGCCATTTCCATTTTCAGTTTACTTAACTCTGTGATATATACTGGACAGAAAACTTTGATTCACAGATTTATTAGACATGTGCTTGCAGTGTGCTGTGGCTACCTGAGCATTTAAATGTTTTGGTAGATTTCTACCTATACTTGTGCTAAGTAAGGTGAAGGCTACCTAGATTAAAAATGGAGTATAATATGGGCTTGGATGCAAACCCCACTGCTCCCAAATCTGTAAGGTTAGTCCAGTTGCAGAGATTTCACGGGAGGTCAGGATTGCTACCCGTGCTGTAGTCAGTAGGCATATTTGCTATGCCTGAAAGTGCCTTCTCTCTGGAACTGCATTCTTGAAAGGGTAGAAGGGTTTTGGCAGCATATTCAGGCTGGAGCCAGAACATGATCGCATTTGTAAAACATATGGAGTAGGACAGACAGGATAATGGCTGACCTCAGGGTGTACAAATCCTCAACTTATTCATATCGATAATCTATTCAAGGTTTTACGGATACTGGGTAATTGATATATGCATAGTCTCTTCTTCTCCTGGAACCTTTCTTTCAGGAGTGTTTTTCTATGTGAGAATGTTGCACACCATCTACCTCGGTGTCGTCTGTGTAGACTTGTTGTAGAAATGGGACTGGCAGAGAGTTGGCCTACTGGTAAGGCTGTCATCTTACTTCCAGGTTTCTGCTTTTCATTTGCAACTATTTTTACATGGACCAGTTGTGCCTAGTAACTAAGGCACCACTGTAAAATGCTAAATGACTTGCCTTGAGTATAGAAAGCTTTTCCTTTCACTGTCCCCATAATTGACACTTTTTTCTGTTGTTGTTTTTCTTTTTTTTTCCCTCTTCACTCTTCCATATGTCAACTACCTGAACTCAGCCTGTTCTGCCAGGCTGTGCCTTCCGGGTCATTGGTGATGTTCTGTGGCCTGCTCCAAGGTGGTGGTAAAGAGGCGTATATGAGCATCTTGATTGTCTTACTGCTGCGCTGAAAGGAAATAAAATCAGTGGGTGTTTCAGCCTCTGTCTGGTGTGAACAGCCTGGGTATAGATGTGGACCAGAGTGGGTGTAGATGACTCCCTAAAATCATACTCTGTGGTGGAAAATCACTGTGTGTCACAGGTATCCCAAGGAAATGTGTACAGGCTTGTTTGAACAGCACAACTCACTGGAAATAAGCCTTACATATGTTGTTGCCCTACACATTTGTTGAAGCTATACTGGCCTATGACATTGGAAAGCATTCACTGGAGTTGCATGTCATGTCTGCTTCATTCAGGCTGCAATGTTGCTGGTGTGACTTCAAGCATAATTTAAATGTTGCTTACTTAAAATCTCAGTTATCTGCGCATTGTTCTCCTCTGTTTACAATCAGGATAGCAGTCACGCAGTCCTCTAAAGCACATCAAAATGTTGAAAAGCATGTGTAAATGCTACATATATTTAGTTTAGTGAGTAAAGTGGAAAAATTTTTGATGCTTGTATAAAAAGCTGAAAGAGAAGACAGCTGTCTTTGTTCCCAAAAGCTTACAATGTGAGTGTAAAACCGTGTTCATGGGCAGGAAGTGTAGGGAATTGGATTGTATTGAGCAGTGTGCTTGACAGTAGCCTAACTCAAATTTCTTAGGAGAAATCAGACCAAGGTTTTAAGAAGTGATCAGGAGGAAAGAAAATGAAGTTTGGAGCTGTTTGAAAGTTTACCTCAAGTATGAATGCAGGATGAGTAAAAGGCCAAATACAAGGAGAAATCAAAGAAGAATGCACTCATGCATTCCTATGGTCAGATTAATTGCTGAAAATGCTGATTGGGTTGAAATTCTGGGCGAATGGGACTTGAATGAGATGAGAGATGGGGAAAGAAGTTGTAGTAAGCAAGGTAATGCGACTTTAGACAAACCTTTTAATTGTGAAGATGAACATACAATCTTGAAAACATGTCAAAATGTTTCTGCTTGTTTTTGTATAGCTGAGTGTGAGAGTTTGGAGTGAAATGAGGGTTGATAAGGAGGAATTGTAGGTTGAGTGATACGCAAGATAGTAATTTTTATCTATATTGATGGAGCAAAAAGTTTGCAGAGCTGAGGCTGACCTGATCTTAGCCATTCTCAGAGAAATGTTTGACACAGATTGGGATTTTAATCTGGTTCAGGAAGATAGGAGGAAAGAGGCATATTTACAAGTTGTCTGCACTGACATTGTGGATGAACATGTGCATAGGTTGGGCCAGATACCCAGAAAACAGCATGAAGGCCATGAATTCCTTAACTTCTAAGATATTCACAAATAAGCAAACCCATAAACATTCTTTTGTATTTATTTATTCTATTTTAATAGGTTTTTGTAATATCTTTGTTTAAAATGGAAACAGAAATTATTCACTATACTTATGTGTTCATTCATCTGTCTTGGGTGTTGTTGATGAAAAGTGTGTATATTTTATAATTTTACACTCTGCAGTGTATATGCCCTTGCAAGACCTAGATAAATCACTTGATGGTGTATTTTAGAGGACTGTATATAAAATTATTGTTTTATTAATGATTGAGATTTCTTATTTCTTCTAATTGGTTTTGTTATGTGTTTGTCTGTTCCATCCCTGTTATCTTTCTAGTATTATGCTTAATATTTCATTTTGCATTTCCGTAAAGCAGAGTGTGCCATTTACCAGAATAACTTCCTTGAACTTAGAGATCCTCATTCCACACGTATCTGTTATAACAATTTTTTTTACCATAAATGTTCATTCATCTTCTCAGCTGAAAATCTTAAGAATAGTACTTTTTTTTTTTTTTTTTTAAATTTGTGATAAATGGAATTGCTCTCCAAATTTTTTTTAGTTGAATTTAGTAATTTGAAATAAGACTAATAGTTTCCCAAATACTCATCATTGCTTCTGATGTCATCTGGATTTTTTATCAGACAAACTGTAAGTAGCAAAGCTTCCTTTAATATGACTCATTGTCCAGCTGGAGGGTAGGCACTGAAATGGAACACAGACATGAACAATGACTTTAACTAAGTTGGTTCGGTTACTTTCGTCCTGCTCAGCTACTTCAATCGCATTCAGTCTTTTGTGGGAGCTTTTAAAGTATGTCTTTCGATAACAGCTTGTAAAGGCTGTGGTACCTTCACATCTATTTCAAGGCTAAGATATCAACATTTCAAATGCTGCTGCTAAGAAAGCTGGTGATTCATGAGCCCATAAGCCTTAAGCCATTAAACTTGCAAACAGCGAATGGTTTAGAAACGGTTTTCAGCTAGAAGCATTTTGACATATTGGTAAATATTTTCAGGCCTTACTGGCTTACAGGCCAACATTTTGAATATATATGACTACTTTTTGCAATCTCATTACAAGACTAGGTTGAGCTTTGGACATGCAGGTGTCGTGAGGAGAGATAGCTCCTGCCAGGCAGCATAATTCCCAGTGCAAAGTACATTAATGGCTTCTATGACAATATCCCACAAGTATCAAGGACTGTAAAACTCAGATTGAGCTTGACTGGGGGAGACCCAGTGAAATGGCTTGTTCAGTGGCTCAACTTGACAGATCCAATGATAGAAGCAGTTCTCCTGACAAAGAGAGTTTGCAGTCGAAGGCCATGGATCAGAGTCACATTGAATTCCTCAAAACGGGTGTCAGGCTTTTCTGAATGATCTCCTTCCAGGTCACAGTCCAGCCTCACACTTGGAACAAGTGCATGTACAGTGATACAACGGGTGCTTATTACTGAGGAATAAAGCTCAGCATTAATTTGCTCCTACAGATGGTCCTCATGTGATTGAAATAGACACAACATGAGTGGAGAATTCTGCTTCACTTGCAAAGGCTGCTGTAAGTCTCAAGATGCTGCTCCACTTAAGCCTTAAACTGCA
>VYZR01025238.1:27398-52676 GCA_013400675.1 Oxylabes madagascariensis
TGTACTGCTTCTAGGACCCCAGGGACAGCAGTGAAATTGTCAGGGGTCGCTTCAGTTTCATCCCAGTGCTTCTCAAGCAAATGTCTGAGCAGCAGTCGATGGTTAAGCATGAGTGAAAACAGGTGGAAAGAGAAACAAGTAACCACTGAGATTTTTTGGGTTCTGTTTTTTTCCTCAGAATTGGATGGGGATGTTGCTTCTGTAAAGGCTACGTATGAGAAAACAAAAGCGAAGAATATAGAGCTGCATGAGATCGCTTTGAAATCTTTAGCGACTTTCCTGAAGAAAGTAGGAGAGCCTGTCCCTTTCACTGAACCCCCTGTGAGTATTTCCTAATTAAGAAATAGATCTGCAAAGTTGTGTATGTTCAATATTAATAAAACAAATTGCATGAATAATTACATNTTCTGCAACTTTACATAGTTTATAATCTGAATTTTTATTTGGACTGTAAATTCAAAACCTAGAATGTCTGTTTCTTATATGTAGTTAGTGAACATAAGAGTGTTTTTTCCAAGTCACTGGGATGATTCATTTTCTGATTTCCCCGTTCAATTTTTCTCTAATGCAGCTTGGTCTTTAAAAGCGTTTCAATTTTTTTGACACAATTGCAGATTGAAGTTAAAAAGTATTTTCATTTTAAAAATGAAATTGATTATATTATTGCATTTAGTAATAGAAGCTTCATTATGCATTTTTGGCATGGTTTTCCTTTTCCTTTTATTCACTCTCTCTGGTATTTCTCCTAATTATACAGACTTCAATACAGATCTAGTTTTGCATGACAGAGAATAATAGATTTTGTCAGGACGTAAGACTTTGTTCAGAATTAGTAACTTTTCAATTGAAACAAGGTTGAACTTGTTTATTCCACTCTGTTTATAGGAGACATTCAAGTTCTATGTGGAAAAATGGAGGAACAGAAGATTGGAAGCATCATGAACAGACAGTTTTATGATTTAGTTGTTTATAAAATTGTTTAAATGCTACATTCAATAAAAACTTTAAAAAGCATGTTATGTGTAATTTTTAATTTAAATCTGTGATTAGCATCATTTGCCATAATTGCAGTTGATAGAAACATTTATTAATGGAAATGCTGTTAAAAGTATTAATGAAATATCAAGGTGCAGCCCACTGAGATATTTCCATTTTGATGTATGATCTGCTATAAACTCAACTGTTTCTTTGCCCCTGTTGATTTGCCAGATATGTGTATATCAAGAAAGTTGCTAGAGGGGTACAGGACAGTAACTGAAGGAGACTGTCTAATCCTTGTTCTTTGCCTGGTCACTGTACTTTGGGGTGAAAATACAAGGGTGAAGAACATCATCTTCAGAATTCAGCTGTATCTACACAGAAAATAAACGTATTTTTTATGTTTTCTCTTAATTGTACTTTCTTGTGTTAAGCATCTTGGGAGGGTGTTGGATATTATACGTAAAGACAAAATACTTTCACCTTTTACACTAACCTTGTGTGTTGTACTCAAATGAATATATATATTCATTCTCATAACTGTTAGTCCAGTTAATTTTACGGATACAAGAACTCCATATCCATGCAAGCATGCCTTTTAAACAAAGCAATGCCTATTCTTTGCAGGGGTAGCAATTTTTACTTGCTGGGAGACTGGTGGACATGCTTTATTTGAAGAATGTGGGAGTACAGGTACTCTGAGACGATATTTTAGAGCCCAGAGTTGTGTGATCATGAAAATAAGACATGTCTAAGTTACAGAGATTAAATATTAGGTAGAAAATTACATCCATTACCTCTGTGCATAATGATGGAAACTCACAGATGTGCACATTGGTATTGCAAATGGAACCTGTTGCCTGCTGGGTACTTCAAACAGGTTTTAACGAAATGAAAGATTGTTTCTGTGCGTTTCAGCTTTGTTTATTAATCTTTACATTTTTACCCATGTCTTAACTATATCTTTCTTAGGTTTTCCCACATAGGCAAAAGTGTGATAATTAAAAATTCATGTGTATGCACAAGGTTTTGGCAAAATTTTGCAAGACTTGTATGGTCAAAGAAAGAAATTGGGACCTAATTTTTTTTTAAGTTAAACTTCCAATTTAATTAATTATTAGCAAATACACAGAAAAATCCTGCTGTACTTTAAAAATGAGGCTTCACTGATCAGGAGAGAGGAGAATGGTAAATCTTGTTTTCCAGGCAAGCTGGATGAATGCAAGCAGTATCTGCTTCCTCGGTGGTGTGGTTTTGCAGTGACCTTCATCGCTCCACAAGCATAGACTTGACAACATACGGCAGCTACGTGGCTCGAACCGTCTCACACCCTTTGTTCCTGGCTTGTCAAGATAAGGCATTAACATTTGAAATTTCATTCATAGCCTAATGGTTTTGTGCCCTACATGAAAGCAAGCCTAGGCAGGACTCAGTTTATTTCATTTCACAAATGGACATGGTTCTTTTTTCTAAAGCTGCAGCTACATTACATGTGTTTCAGTGTAATAGCAGCCTAATTGAAGACTGTGTCAACTAGTTGGCAACCCTTTCTCTGGTGCCACAGCTCTTGTTTTTAGAGGTCATCTTGTGAATCTCCATTTCACAGCAGTAGCCACGTTCCTGTAAGTGGAGTCACAGCTGAGAGTAACTTGAGGAAATGGGCATGGATGCAGCTGGAGCTGAGCTAGCACATGGATTAAGGAAGAGAATATTACTTCAAGTAAACACCAGGTTATCACAGAGGAAGTTAACAGCAGATCTGTGGATCTTAACTCCCTTTTTGACAAGGAGGTGAAGTCTCATGAGGCTGTGGATCAGGTACTGCACCTATCAGTAGCCTGTGTTGTGATACCAAGGGGTCATGTTTGCTGGCTGCTGCCCTCTGAAGCAGGGGAGCAGCACACAAGGCCACAGCCAGATGCAGCTGGCGGTGTTGCTGGTGCCCACAGTGGGGTCGAACCATGCAGGATTGGTGCTAGTTAACATCTGTCCATTTTTCTTCTAGCTGGTTTGCCTCTGCCAGAACCATGCCCTGTAATTGTTACAGTTACAGAGATAATAAGTACATTTGATAGCCTGTAACTGAAGAGTGTAAGTGAAATTGTTTTCAGCTCCAGAATTGCCTTTTGAGTGACCTCATGGAAAGTTGTGGGCTGAGCAAGCCAGCTGCGGAGCCGATTAAACATCACTGAGGCACTGCAGGAACATGAGACCAAATAGAATAAGGGTTTCATGGCAGCAGTGACAGGTAAATGAGCAAAAGGACATGCTGACCATTTGGGATCCCATCCCATTTGAGATGTCTATTGGAATAGCCTGGACTTATGGAGCTCAGCCCATCTCTGTGGCAGAGATGGGAAGAAGATTATTTAAAGGATGAGCTGCCGTTGTTTGATCATACTTTTGATTTCCTGTTCAGTAAATGTTTCATGTGCAGTTAAGGGATGATTACACAGAGAAGTGCAGTCTCTCCTGTCTTTAAAATGTGGGCCAATGAGGGATTTGTGCCACTCTGGGACACAGTCAGCTCAGTCTGAAACAAGGTTATACCGGGAAGGTTTTGCAGAATCGGCATTTGTGCCGACTCTTCAAGAACACGCTTGAAATGATAATATTTCTTGTGCATCGTTGTGCTGAGACTCAGCCATTTCGAGCATGAAGAAAAGTGCAGTTTAGAAGGTTGGCATTTCTTCACCAAATAAGTAGGCGGTTTCATTATTTCTTCATCTTCAAAGAGAGAAACCTGTAAAATGACAAAATGCAGAATGGCAGCCTTGAGAACTTGTCATGGTGATTTACTGGCCCTGAGAGCAAATGCACTGTGGCACACTGACCACAGCATGCACCCCTTTAAAGCAGGATAGAATTATTTGCCACCAGCTAGTGGATAACTGGGATTGTGCGAGATCCAGACCAAGTGCAGTGTCTGTGAGATGGAAGCACGCCTTTCCAGAGGCCTCCGTGGGAAGCAGAGAGCCTGCTGACATGCCATGACCTGACATGTTACTGTAGAAAGCAAATTGTGGGAGTGTGTATGTGTTTGCATAATCGTGTGTCTTGATTGGGGTTGAGAGGACTGGGAAAAGCTTGCTGCCTGAATTGAGGTGACTTAATCTCACTTCTGTGCCCTGCACATTATGGGCTTGCCTCTTCCCCCGCTCCCCTTGAGGCAGGGGCAGGAGGAGGGGGCTTTTGGGCTCTTGAGATCAACACAGGAAAAGTTTCCTCGTTAACTACCAATGTAGTCATTTTGCAGCATGATAATTACATGCTATGGTTTTATCCTTATCTACTAAAACAGTTCGTTCAACTTATTGTCTCCTGAGACCCTTTTTTATGGCACGAATTGCAGCTTGGTAGGTTAGTAGCTGTCTTCACACTTTCTTAATATGTACCCACTGTTGAAAATGGAGTAGCTGAAGGGATTGTGACTCTGGCAGTGAGAGTCAGAGGGTTTTTATAGATTGAATGCCTGAGTCAGCAGGATTCCAGCTGCAGGTTACTTGACAAGGGAGAATCATAACTGTGAAGGGAGTATCACGAGTGCACATACTGACTGAGGAATAGACTGGTAGTGTGTTCACCAGGGTACTGCTGTATTTAGTGCTTTTCTTGAACATGTGATGCTTCTGGACTCCACAGGAACACAGCAGAGGAGAAAGTGACAGAAGTGATGGATGTGACCAGGAGGTTTTGCTATTCAGTGTGAGAAATCTGTCAGCATCTAGAAGGGATGTCCAGATTCCTGCACGAGTTTATTTTTACTGTAAAGGTAAAAAAAGTAAGCATGTAAGAAAAGGCTGAGACTGCCATTGAATTTAGTCCTTTTTTTAGCAAATATTTCTCTGCATTTCTTTAAATTATTCTCATAATTTCTGTGTAAAGTAACTGCCAAAAAGGATTTGCAGAATGGCTGCAGCCTCTGGTGGTTTGCCCCTGCTTCTGTGAGTCAATAATCAGAGGAAACCCAATATCCTTCTAAATTAGTGGCTCCAACTGAGACTGTAATTCAATCTGAGGGCATCTTCCTAAGTGTGCAGATCCTCAGCTACAAGAGCAGAGTGCTGGGTTTGCCATTAGATATGGAAATAAGAGTAGATATGGAAGTTTGAGGTTTAAGTTTTCGCTACTGTTTCCTGTAATTAAGAAAATGAGATAATAGAAACTGTCTTATGCAGAGCCTGCTATAGATGGGGGTTCCACGTTGATCTACTTTTAGATAAAACTATTAATGCAAGGTTTCTCTCTGATACTCTTAAACCTTTATATTGCAATTGGCTAATGCTTCACAATTTCTCATGTGATTACTCTTGAACACTGATAAAGCACTGGTATCTGTGGAATTGCTATTGTCTGCAGTGATTGCTACAAACCTCTTTGTAGCTCTGTGTTTCTCGCAGTTATTTCCCTCAGCTCTAAGTGCCAAAAAACTCAGGGCTTAGAAAGCAGCAAACCCTGGTGTCTGGCAGTGATGAGCCTTGACAACCAGCAGCAAATTTAATTCTGTGCTTTGCACGTAGTTGGCATCTGCTGTTCTTCACATCCATGAGACCAAGGCAGATCTGAAAAGTGAGTTTTGGGAAGGGTTGTAGATAATTGGAAATGAGTCTTGAGGGCAGGAGTGGAGGGTGAACTTTCCAGGTGGAAAGCAGTTTGGGCTGGAGGGAAAGCAGGGGAGTGTGGACAGGGCAGGATTGTTCTGGCCAACCTCTCTCAAGGCTGTCAGAGAAGGCTCTGAAAGGCTGTTTTGTTGGGTGCTGGGTTTTTATTTATGGGAGATGGGCTGGGAGGGGTGGTTGTCAAAATACAGAATCGGTGCAGAGGAACTCTGAAGGGATGGGAAGTACAGGGAAAGTGGGAAGGAGGGCAGTTGTAGGTCTCAATAGACAAAACCAGCAGCTTCACCATGATGCCTTAGGCCTGGGATTTGGTAGTGATTGGGATTGGGAGTGAATGACATGAGGGGAAGGAGCAGCCTGCAGCTAATTGGCTGCTGTGGTGGATGACACACCACCATGGACTTTTGCCTTTTGCATGGCTCCCACTGACTCCTTGAAATGCTTCTCCTTGAGGTGTGCTGGAGAAGGCAGCTGTGGCAGCAGCAAGGGCTGCTGGGGACATGTTGGCTGCTGAGCGCAGCTCAGTGAAGGAAGAGGCCACGAAGGACTGATCAGACCTGCTGAGTCACGCTGGCCCTCATGCCTTTCCCCCACAGGGATTTGGAATGGCACTGGCTCTGCAATCACAGCTGGGGGACTGAAGGGAGAGGAGCATCGTCACAGGCCAGAAATACCAAAGGAAGTTTGTTCCAGCAGCAGCCTCTTCAGCCTCTCACTTCTCAAATTCAAGAGCAGCTGTAAAAGTAAGTGTGGTGTTAGTGTAATTCAGGGTGGTGCTGAACAGGAGTCTGGCTACAGGACTGTTTGTAGCACTGGGGCCATCACCATTTCTTTGCGTGTTCTGATACTGAAATTGCACCCTCAGGTGAGGTTGTAACTGAAGCACCTGTGTCCAGTTTCTGAGCCTGCTACTGAGCAATCATCTGAAAAACTTCTTGCCTACACCAAAAATAAATCATGCAATTGCCCTTGTCACTTGCAGAGTTCCCTGGGACTTCCCTCCCATCATTTTAGTTAGTAGATAGAAGGGTCTGTGTGGGGTTAGTTAACTGTAAATCTTCATCATCTCGAGCAATTGTTCAGTTCTAGGGCCCTCAGAACCCTCTGTAAGTAAAATGGCACTGTAAAAATTAGAAATGCAATAGAAAGTGTATGCTCACTGGAAAATCCATTAGGAGCAATATATCTGTGGACTTTGCTTAAACAAGGTTTTTGCATTTCTTCATGATATTATTGACGCAGCCTGCATTTCAAACATTA
This sequence comes from Oxylabes madagascariensis, assembly GCA_013400675.1. NCBI lineage: Eukaryota > Metazoa > Chordata > Aves > Passeriformes > Timaliidae > Oxylabes > Oxylabes madagascariensis. The sequence goes on from VYZR01025238.1 coordinate 34,256, forward strand.
ATGTTCAGCAAGAGAGAGCACTGGTAATTCATGTGCTGCACCTGGCTTACAGTTCAGCATTCCAGGGAGGAGGAAAAAAACCGTGATCAAGTTTGTGAAAGCTGAAAATAAATATGTATATAATGTGAAATTAATTATTTTGAATCCTCTAGTTTTCCATCTTTTTATAAATGTGTATTTAATGACAACCGTATTTTTCATCCCCTATAGTACATATAAAATATTGTGCTCCTGTTGTGTTTGTGCCAAGGAATACAATTTCTGCATTTGAGTGTCTTTCTTACTGTCATCAATAACATTATAAATTTGTCTAAATTCAGCAAGTAAAAACAAGGTTGAAAACTATGTTTTATACCACTAGCTGCAGGGGGCATAAAATTACGGTAATTTGTGGCTTTACTATTGTCAGTCATGTTCAAGAGTTTTTTTCCAGTGGAAATTTATCACGCGCCTGTCACTGAACGTACTACAGAGCTGCAAGGCGTTTTTCTAATACAGAGGCACTGAGCAATTCCCTGTGAAGTGCATAAAGCTAAAAATACTCATTCACCTTTCTTTTGTCTTGCTTTTAGAAGGAGCGAACCTGGAGCAAGTGTGTGGAAAGCATTCGGCAGTGCTGAGCTCTGCTGTAACCAGACAAGTGCGTCTGTCTTGGTTAATACTTGGCCAAAATGCTTTTTTACAGGATTATTTGTAGGAGTTGTGGGGGGAGCTGGGGAAGCAGGTACAGTTTGTAGTGTGAGCAGCCAGAAGCGCTGTGTGCAGAACCACTGTTGGGCTGGTGGGACCGTGCTGGCTTTCAGAGTGTGCCCACCAGCCTGAAATGCCCCTGTGGCTTTGTGGGAGCGGGTGGCAGCTCATGCTCCTATTGCTAGGAACTACAAGCCAAAAAGTCAATTAAATTGATTCTATCAAGAGGATGCTAAAAGAGCAAAGGAGTTGTTGGTGTTCTGCCTTGCTCAGCTGAGATCAGAGTCTCTTGGGCTGATGGCCACCACAAGTTTGTCCTCCAACCTTCCCACCTGGACATCCAGTGACTGCCTTGTGTAGCATAACATCCAGTACCTGGTAGCAGCTAATAAGGGCACTACACATCTTGTTCTTCAGAGTTTTCATTTTGTATAGCATATTTTTCTGCTGCCCGGTTTGGAGCTCCCATTTTTTGGCTTTATGCCTTTCCACAGTCAGATGAAGCACTACCACCAGGTGATTGGCTATTTTTAACTGAGTCATAGAAGATTTGGGTGTTTGTTGAAAAGTGAACATTAAGATAATATTCAGTTCTTTTAGGGAAATCTTCACAGCATTGGGTCGTGACAAGGATGATGTTTACTTTTGTCAGGGAAAAGCTGCTGGTGGAGTCCAGACAGGCATAGCAGTGCTGCTACATTGTTGGTTTTCTTCTTCTGACTTTCTCAGTGAAAGGTGAAGGTGTTTTCTATCTTAAGAAAGTTTCTGTTATTTTCTAAACACTTCCCCCATCCCCCAGAAAGTGAAAATGTGCAAAGATACTGTGTTGAAGACTGATGATGTTACCTGTGACCTGATATGGTTGTATGTTATTGCAAGGCACTGGGAGTTTATTGAAAATTACATGTTGTGTGCATTTTGATTTTGCTTACTTGTCAATGTTCATAGATTTCCAATTCCTCTGCATTTGCTTGACAATTCAGCAATTTGCTTGTGTGAAAAATACAAATTATTTTTGGGGCCACTGGCATTGTTTATTTACTCACTGTAGTTCCGGCCAGTACTTTTAACACTTAGGCCTCTAAACCCACTTGTTCAACATGAAAAACTACTGTGGGGCAGAAACAGTGCTGAGATGCAGTAGGAAATGGAGCAAAATCTCATCAGATGCTTAAAGAGGAGCAAAACATACAAATGTGTTGTTGATGGGAGATGCTGGTTCTGAAGCCATGGTGTGAATGTTGAGGATTTGAAGTTGCAGGGGTTTTAGCACTGGAAGCATTATAAATATCTAATTATGACCATGAAAGCAAAATAATGCCAACAAAATTTGCAATTCAAAATAAGCTTTAGGTTTGATTTAATGACAAAATAAATGTCAGCAAACAGTCCTATAATTAATTATATAAATTGGCAACAGCACTTGTATAAATTATGGATTTGAACTGCTTTTTAAATATTCTCTACAAAAAAAGAGCAATCATAGGCATTAGTTATGTGTGCATATACATATGTATGTAAACCATTCATGCAGATACTTCTACATACTAATATAACACACATATATATGTGCTTTCTAAAGCTCAGCAGTTCTGAAAAGGGTTAAGCAGTTTTAAAATTACCTCAACCCACTGCTTAAACATTGTTGCCTTAATTAATAGCTGCTAACACATGAAGGGCTTGTCTTGGCTCTCAGAGTATATAAAAAAAAAAGCAGCATGTCACAGAGCTCTGTGTACACTGTTTCTTGTCTACTGCCATTAAAATTAATCACTGTGGCTATAACCTGAAAGGTTTGTTATTTCTGGTACAAGTGGACACACCAACACCTGCAATTTCTTACCCAAAGAATCTCCACACATAGTGTATCGTCTGTGATTTTTTTTTTTTAAGGAATTCAATGGGGTTTTTTATTAAAAGGAATTGCTATTGATACTTGTTACCTACCTAGCATTTCTGAAGAGATTTTTGGAATGAACAAATATGAAATAAAACTTTTGACAACTACTTATTAATTTAGGCTAGCCATAGTAAAGCTAGTCCTTCCCCAAGGAGAAGTTAAAAATACTTTGGAGGACTAACACTACCTATGAGCCAGTTTGCAGGGCAGTGTTTCTATAATCCATTTTCTAGTGCTAGAAGAGTTTGTCCTTTGCCATAGTGCAGAGACTCCATGAACTTGGAGTGGAAACTGGGGAAGAACTTCCTGCCTATTGCCATATTAAATACTAAACTAATAAAGGGAATTTTTAAATCTGTTTCTTAACAGATCAGTTACATGGCTATGTAACCAACAACGACTCTTGTGGTTCTAAATTCAGTGAATTTTCCCTACAAATGTCATTGTTGCTTGTGTTTGATAATCCCATTTCCAAACTGGGTGCATCTGCATTCTGCAGCCCCATGGACTGGGGCTCTTGGGTTGTGCACAGTTCAAACAGTAGCTGGAAACAAAACAGCCTGGAAACCCTGTTACCAATTAAATGTGGTGCCAGTTCAAAACCAGTTTTGCACTGACTTGGTTGCCTGCAGGAGCAGGGACTTAGAGCTGAGGAGATCCCTTCTAAAGCTGGCCAGGGAGGATATAGGGAGAGCAAAGACAGCAGTTGGTGGATCCTTGGGACGGTGGCACTGTCAGACTGGCGAGCAGTGCTTTGCTGAGTGGCGTGTCTGCCTCGGCACATTGCTGAAGTGCTAACATTGTACTGGCCCCGTGGAGTGGGCAGTGCAGTGGGATTTGGGCAGAGTGGGCAGCACAGTGAGTTTTGGGCAGTGCCTTCCTTGTGCTGTTCAGTCTCAGTGTTGAGGCTGTTGTGGACTGCAGCAGCTCTAGCTATACTGACACTGGGAGTGCAGGCAGGAGGGCACAGTGAGCTGCTGATACAGGGATACGGTCTAAGGAAAAGGAATGGCTACTCTCAAACTTGGAAAGCGAAGCTGTGCTGGAATTCAGTTACGACTTCTAGCTTTGGTTGGAGCTTGCAGGAAGACTTCTATTGCCTCACCAACCATTTGCTTTTGCAGCAGCAGCTCCAGGTATACGCAGAGGCAAAGGCACACGGCATGACCTTCACTGGCTGAGCGGGACATCATTCCCTCGAACTTGCATTATTTGCAAGTGCCAGCAGTGCGAGTGGGCAGGTTGTGTCACCCACCCACTCTTCCCTGAGCTCTTCTCCGTACACAGCCCCACGGATGCTATTGTTAGGCATGAACGCTAATTGCTGGTATTTCAAGGCTCCTACCTTCTTATTGCTAAAGCCTGTAACAATAATCACAGCCTATATTCCCCATCTCTCGGCATCAAGGAAACAAGATATGATCATAGGCAGTGTGCTAATGTAATTGTAGTATATAGAATATGAGCTTTTTCTATGTAAACAGAGGCCTGGCCACATCCTATGATAGCTCTTCCCGCACTCCGCACACCGACTGTTCCTCGGCTCACCGCTCAAGTCCCCATTATAGATACATCCACCCTTGTCATAACACCACCTCTGAAACACTCACACCGTTTGGTCCTGCTGCATAATGGTAAGAGGGTGGAATATTAAATGGAAAAAGGCTGTTTAAGTAATGTCAGCAGCCTGACTAATTTCACAAAAGGAAGGAAATTCAAAGTTAAGGCTATGGTATATTCTTATCTAGATGCCTGAAGATTTCTGTGCATGACAATATGCCCCTAAAATTCAGAGCTGTCCCTTATGTCTTTAATTTCTCCCATTGTGTCGTTCCTTTTTTTTTTATTAAACATCAAAGTGAATTCACAACAGAGAGTCAGCCTAGAATTTAATCCTCTAAATACCTTGAAAATAGAGGTTTAGACTAGAAGTACCAATATATACCCTTAAAACTTCAGTGTAATATAAAAGAGATTCTAATCACAACAGATCATTACAAAGAAGAGTAAACCACTTTAAAAAAAATTAAGTGTCTTAAATATAATAAAAAGGAATAATTAAGAATCAAACAGGAAGCTGCTATTCTGACAATTTAATGATGCTGAATTGGACTGAAAGAATTGGCTTTGCCACTAAAAGGCAGTGAAAATCTGATAATTTCAAAATGGCACTCAGATCAGATCAAGTGGGGCTTTTTGAAATCAAATGCAGCAGAATGAGAAAGAAATGGTAGAATTCACCATAGAAGAACCTTGTAATGTTTTGGATTCCTACTGCTGCTTGGGGTTGAAGATCTTATTTTATCAGACCTGCTTAACATCTATAGACCAGAGTCCTCCTGGAAATTTATTACCCGGTGGAAAGGAATGTGGCAGTCCTAACTGCCAAGTAGAATAATAAAACACAGTTGTTCTTTCATTCCTATTTCTTAAAAAAAAACAAACAAAACGAAACAACCAAAACCAACCAAACCTCACAATTCACGTAACAGTATCTGGGACATTAACAGCTGATTACACTAGAAGTTTTCCACTGTGTGCAACATGCAAATGAATGTCAAGTAGACAATCTGCTTTGGGTTTCTCTATATAAGAACAGAGATATGCATCTGAACGTTTAGCAAGCAAGCTAATCTTACAAAATGCTCACAGCAACTGTACACCTAATTTGCACATGCACTTACCATGACACTGTGAGTGATGGCCATTTATTTACTGATACTCATTTTCTGGGCAGAACTAGGTGCACCATGACAAGCATTAACAGGCTGCATCATTAGTTTTTTAATTACTCAGGGGCAGGTTGGTGTTTTCTACCTCAGAACCTGAGGAAGCAAACTTGGCAAATTGCTATGATGTGTATTGCATTGAGAAAGATGTCATTAATAACAATCAGTTGGTATGAATTTATATTGTAAAAATAAATCCAAGAAGGTGAGATAATTTTATTTGTTACAAGATCTCATCTCTACAGTGAGCAAACACCTGTTTTGGGCATCATCAGCATATTACTGGAACACAAAGGCAAAGCTTTAAGACACAGAACTAAAGCTTTAAAACACTTGAGCAATTAGAACACAGAGTGGTTAACAGTTGTGTTTTCCGTCCTTGCATGTTCTCCTCAAGCACTTGTGAGATCTTCTGTGTTGCTTTCCTCTGTGCTGTTCTTAATATATGTCATGCATGCCACAGAAAGTGTTTTGATCCTGTTTTCTTGTAGCCCTCTGAATTAAGTAAGCGGTCATCGTATGTTTAAACGCGGACTAAAACATCAGCTATTATTACAGAGTGCGATGGGTCCTTTTATATCGGTGGCCCATGGCTCAGATTATTTCCAGCTGTGCAGGACTCACAAGAGCCTTGGCACTGGTTCAAGCCGTACGTGAAGCAAGCCCAAAGCCCACCCCCGACCCCAATCCCAGGCTGCAGGCGGCCCGCGGCAGGCTCGCTCCCGACTCCTGGGGCTCTGCTGCCATCCTGTGGCAGCCGCGCTGCCCGCGCCCGCCGCTCCCGCCGCCCGGGCGGCTGCCGGAACCCACCGGGAGCCTTCCTCCTCCCGGCCTTCCTGCCAGGGGGGCCGTCACTGCTGCCCCCGCTGCTCTCACCAGTCTTGGCTTGACTTCTGCTTGATAAAGCGCAGAGATAAATAGTACAACAGCAGGAAGCTGCAAATGATGCCAGCGAGGACAGCGTAACTCACATAGAGAGGGTGCGAGTCCAGGTCCAGAGCCTGAGTGATCTGTAATGACCAATAACACAAAATTAGGAAAAGACACGAAATTTCCATGCTGGATCTGTGAAGTGTGTTTTATGTGTAAGCTTCCCTTGCCCCTGCTACCGTCTCCTGTTTTCCAGCTTGGGTGTAGCTTCCAGGGTGCTTTGATAGAGGGTTGCAGCTACACTATTCCTGTTTCAGAAGAACACAGTTCAGCTTCTAAACAATTCCAGCAAACTGCCTAGCTGGGGCTGGTGTAGGAAAGAGTTGCTCTTTATTATTTTGTTTTTTTCTCTTCAACTAAAAGAAAGGCATGGAAGGAGTGACTGCTGTAGGGCCATCTTTAGGAACAAATTTACAACCAAGTGTAACACAACTTCATGTGTTGATTTGGCAGTTGCTGAATTTGAGGCCTTACACCATCTATTCAAATATGTCAGGCATACAAATAGCATTTCAATTTCTTATCAAACGCGTGCAACAAGTTTTATTACTGACTTACAAATTTCCCTGGTATTTGATAAGTAATGTTTCGATCAGTCATTTCATACGTGGTGTCAGTGAACTGAACTTGCATCATTCCTTGAAAATTCCATCTGAGAAAAGAGATTTTTGAAACCCAGAAAGGAACTGAAAAAGAAAATGGCAGAAATTGAGACACACACACAAAACTTGAGACCTCCAATACTGCCATTCTGCTGCCAAACACAGCAGGTTTGTCTCACTTCTTGACAGCCAGAGGCTGTAAACATGTGACAGTTTATTATTGGACAAAATGCAGATATACTTTACATAGTTACACGGAGATGGGGAATCAGGAGTTAGCTAATATCCATATCCATCAAACTCCCCCTGTCAACTAAGTCTTCCTGGAGCTCCATCTTTGTCTTTTGAATACAATTCTTTTTACGGAAGAATTTACCAACCACATAAGAAGCTAGCCTTTCACTAGTGCTTTTTTGACCCGACTTCTTGTTGCCTCGTTTTCAGATGGAGAAACTGATGTAAAATGGATGGCCTGACGGCACTGCCACCATCCAAGAAGACAATTACAAAGGTAAGAATAAAGCAGAGTTTTCCTGCACAGGACACACTGTCACTGATGAAAGCCATTGATGTTTCAGTTTGGAGGGAGGGTGGGAGCTTTGTCCTACCTGTCCAGAGGCTGTTGAGGCTTATCACAAAACCACCACTCAGGTAGAAGGATGTGAAGAGGACATTGCCAAGGAAGGCCGAGAGCTGTAAGGTCGGCAGCAGGGCTGCCACCCAAAGTGCCATGGCACGGGCACTGTAAACGGCCAACCACAATAACAGAAAGTTCAGCACGAAATGTTCGGGCTCAGGAACAAGATTTGCCAGCCAGTAGATAGGAACCCCATAAATGATAACAAAAATGCAGTGTTCTGGGAGCTCCCCCAGAATCTGTTTGGGAAGATAAAAAAGAAAAGAAAAAAGAGAAAAAAGGTGAATGATACAAAAATACATGAGATGTGCCTTAATGTACTTATGGACTGTTTATAAAAGCTATAGGAAGTACTCCCTTAGAATGCAATCATCTCCCTGTCAGGGCTTGCCAGTGACATGCAAAACCAATCCACAACAGAAACAAATCCTTGTGAATTTTTTCTCCAGTTGTGACAATGCCTAAAACAAATTATTACAGATTGTTTAAGTTTTGGGAGCTTCTAAGAATGTTAAAGCACTTCTGCTGCAAGCTGGTGTGCTTGATAACAGTAACACTGTTACTGACTCATGGCAACTGAATGTTTTGCCCCAATTTGGTTGAAACTAGTGTGAGATCAAATTTGAGACAAATTTGGCTGTTGGTCCCTTCACCTTGTCCCAAAAGCAGTCCAGTTAGCAACTTGATTCATTGCAAAACAAAAGCATAATTGGGATTTTCTCAAATATCTAAAGAGGTATATAGAGAGAATTAGTTCTTCCAAAGAGGGTTGCTACTATCCTCTAATACTAAGGTTTAAAGAAATTACATCGATTTCTCTGTGAATAATGTGCAATCTTTGTGACACAATGCGAAGAATATTTTTCTCTGGCAACCACTAATAAGCATTTAAAATCTTGTGCAGAAATGGAAACCTAAATTACAGATGCCATGGCAGGCAGAACTCATCTAACATCACAAAAGAGGGATTATTCAAAACCCTCGTGAAAAAGAGAATGCAGTTTTTAAAAAGTCCTAAATGTAATTCTAGAAGCTCTGGCTCTTTGTGCACATAATACATTTTTTAGCTCAGACCAATAGAGGCCCAAACAACTACTGGAAATGTCGCAGCATTTTGTAATTTCTGTTTTACCTCTGCTTTAGCATTTGATACGAATGTTTTGTTTTTCAGATCAAGATACGTAAGCAAACTTTCAAAGATGCTGCAGTGAATTAAATATGCAGGTATGTAAGATTGTCTAAACCTGGAAATCTGAGTCTGAGATTTCTCACATTTTGGCCAAAGAATCCAGTGAAAATTCTTCTTTGGCTTTTCTGGTGTGGGATCTCAGCCATGACTTATGACAAAGTTCTAAACTAGTGTGAGGCTTAATCTATCAATACTAAGGAAGCGAGACTGATAGCCTTAGCTGGCAGACACAAAAGAACAACGTCTGATATGAATGTGATTATTTATACAACAAGGCTTTGGTTTCCTTGTGTTTTTTAATGTTCAAGATAGCTGTTTGTATTTCCTGGCAACAAAACCAATTACCTTAGCAAAGAAGTATGGGCTAACAGAGTACATTCCACCTTCCAAGTCATGATAAAGCATTGCTCTTTCTGAATGACCTGCAGGGTAGGAACAAACACACTGGGTTGTAATAATAAGTTTATTTTTTTCATAGATTTAAGAATTTTTTGATTTTGATTCCTTATAGTGTTTACAAGACTGACACTTACATTTGGCAATAACATCCAAAATTATTGTGAATGGGATTAGGGTACCTATCATGTACAGCAGTGCTGTTGTGTCACGAATAGAGAGTCCGTTTTTTTCATGGCCGTAGTACAAAAATCCAATTAGTAATGACATAAGAAGGGCTTCAAATCCATGGATTAATAATGTTGAAAGATCTCTGAAGTCATTGGAGACCTGACGACTAGGAAAACAGCAATACTGACCGTAAGATGTAATACTTACTAATGCTGGTTATATTCAGAAACATAGCCCCAAAGAGTGTTAAAATCAGTTCTTGGAACTTGCTGGCTTTGGCTAGGACAGGAGTTGGGCTCCCTGTTTCTGTAAAGGATTTTACCTAACAAACCTATGAAGCACCTGTAGCCACCAAGTATTTCAGGTCTAAAATGCTGAAAGCCTGAAGGAAAGCAATTGGCATGGGATGTTCTGGGCCTCTTTCTGATGATTTTTAATACAAATGGGCACAGTACAAAACCATTTATGCTGAAGATAAAGTTACCTTAATAATATAGTGAACTGCTTTAAGGCTCCTGGTAATTCGTCACTTGAATGGCGAGGCATATTGATAACCTCTTCTGAATTCCTGCCCAAAGAGAAAAAAAAAATTAAATTAGCACATGGTGTAGCTATTATTCCAGATCCTCTGTACAACACTCTTTTCTTTACCTCTGCTTGATGACTGTGGTCTCAGCGTTGTCTCCTTCAGTAGCTTTCCATAAGAAATCATCAAAATGTTTGACCTTTTCTACGAACAAGTTGGCAAGAGCATTTGCTCTTTTTCGGCTTTCCATCTCCTTTTCTGCAGTCTGTTTATCGATACTGGTCAAGTCAACTGCAAGACATTACTTGATGTGAGTCCATGTGCTATAAAAGAGATAACTTTCTGATGTGTTTAGAATCAGGGATTTCATTGGGAGCAAACAGTCCAACCTGTGTACATGAATTAACTAACAACAGTTAAAACTATCAGTTATTTTAGGTAATTAGAGATGAACAGATTGTTAATGTGTATGTTTCTTACCTAGTCACTGAATGAATCACTGAGAGATTACATAGTTGCTTATTATAGTATTATAAACCACTATTTCAGATTTTTATAAATTTCATAGCGCCTTGAGAGCAATGCTGAGAAAAAATATCTTGAATTTCCATCCTGGCATGTAGGCATTCACAGTCTTTTATGTGACTTTGACTTAAATCACGTTTTTTCTTAATCTGCAAAATTATAGTTACTGTCTTAGTTGTATGTTACAGAGGTGCCATAAACTTTACCTGATACTGAGAAAGTCCAAAAGGAATATTATCTAAGGACAACATAATCATACAAATAATAGTTGACTTAGCTTGTTTTTTTTTTTAATCTAAACTTAGANTGAACAGATTGTTAATGTGTATGTTTCTTACCTAGTCACTGAATGAATCACTGAGAGATTACATAGTTGCTTATTATAGTATTATAAACCACTATTTCAGATTTTTATAAATTTCATAGCGCCTTGAGAGCAATGCTGAGAAAAAATATCTTGAATTTCCATCCTGGCATGTAGGCATTCACAGTCTTTTATGTGACTTTGACTTAAATCACGTTTTTTCTTAATCTGCAAAATTATAGTTACTGTCTTAGTTGTATGTTACAGAGGTGCCATAAACTTTACCTGATACTGAGAAAGTCCAAAAGGAATATTATCTAAGGACAACATAATCATACAAATAATCGTTGACTTAGCTTGTTTTTTTTTTTTTAATCTAAACTTAGAGTAGTATTTTTCCATGCTGACCTTTGGTGTAGATTGACAATATCTGATGTTTTACAGATGCTTTCTGAGAGAACTATCACTGCACATTTCCTAACTCCTTGCACTGGGCTGATCATGTCTGTTCAGCCACTCTTAGGAGGAGTCCATCAGAATTTCCTTGCCTTCCCTTCTGCCCTGGTCACCTGTTTCTCTGTCAACTTCACTGCCAGCATCCCTGTGTTTCCATCAGGTGCTCCCTCTTGCTGTGGATGCTCTGCTATCCTGTTCTATTTCCACCTTCCTGCTGCCCGTATTTCCTTTGTTTTCCTGTGGGTACTGACTCGTTGCATACCATTCAATGATCTTCCACCCGCCTCTCTGCCCTCCCACCTCCATGTCACAGGGGTTTGTCTCTGTAACCACAGGCTGTAGCTGCAGGTTTCCCCAGGACTGCCTCTTGTTCTCCATTCCCATACAGGGGTGCTGCAAGCTTTCCCCAAGGCTGTGCTTGGCTGAGGACTGCTTGAACCCTGACAGTGACAAAGGTCTTTTTGTGGAGCTTGACACCAAAGTTAACTTCTGTTTATCTCTGCACAGCTGGCACTGCCTGCCACACAGGCACAGCTGAAGAGGTTACTCCAGAGCATTATGGTTGTCTGAGGTCTATACCAGGTTTTCTGGCCAACTTGAGTGCAAAGACTTGAGGGCTGGAATTGAACCAGCCTGTGTAAAGAGAATCCTGCCATTAGATTAACAGGGGCAGATTCCCTTTCCACGTTGCAAAAACCAGAAGATAAATGGATTTGAAACTATGTAAACTTTCTTTGGGAAGTAAAAAGATTGCTGATTTTCTTTAGGATTTTCTCCCTTCCAGTGTGCTCTGTAGGGCAGCACTCCTTTTTCCCATTATCTGTTCCAGGTTTGTCTCAGACTAGGAACTACCTTCTAGGAAACGAACTTCTACATTTTCTTAATTGAGAGGTCAGAGAACTGTCTACAGAAAGCAGTTGATCAGTTTATCTGTGTCTTTCCCAGAGAAGAAGTTTGAACCAGCTGAGACATGGGGATAAGTACGCTAAACATGTCGACAAGTTACTGCATCTGGCACAGTCAGAAGGAGCATTTTTAAAATTAGTTTTGTCTGCACCTCTTGTTTTTGCTACATTTCCTGTACAGACAAATAAGGATCCTATTGAAAACTGAACTTGCTGCAATATTGATTTGAGTTAGTTAAAAAGAATTTCTAAGAGAGTCATGGTCAATAAAAATCAATGTTACCTAGCCACTTAGGAAAGCAAATTATTTCCAGTAACCCTTTTTTAATGACAGTGCTTGATACTGACCGTAGAAATCCGCAGGATTGCTGTACCTTGGGCAGGGATAGCCTATTTCTTTGAAATACTGGACCATGTCTTTAGCTGTTCCACAGTAGACAGTGAGTCCAGAAGTCATCAGAAGAACCAAATCAAACAGTTGGAAGATATCTGACCGGGGCTGATGAAGTGAAAGAAGAACCAATCTGTTTCCTCTGGCCAGTCTGGATAATGTTATCACAAGGTTATGTGCAGTAAAACTGTCCAGTCCAGATGTGGGTTCATCAAGTATGAGTATTCCTGCCAAAGACAGCAAGTTTAGCTGTGGAAAGCAGCATGTTTGGTCTGGAAAATATGTTCTAAGTGAAATGGTGCTAATGCATGAAATTTCACTCATTATTTTTAAATTTAAAGAAAATAACATTTTTTTTTACTTCAGTACATCTATTCCTGAGCATCACTTCTTTCAAAAACAAAAACCTGTTTTCCCCATAACTACAGAAGTATAACTTGATACAAGTAAAAAGTTTTCAAATCCATTTCCCAGGGAAAAAGCTGATGGGGAATCTTGTTCAACAAGAGGCTCAGTCAAGGTTAGTAGTGCTTTTGATATATATAAGATCAGAGAGGGGATTCAAGCCAGTAAAATCAGTTGTGGATTTAGCCTCATGTTTTGCTTCTAATGAAGACAATGGAAGTTTCTAGTTCACCTGCAACATGAAGCCATGCCAGTGAGTTGCACAAGACTGCAATGACTGACTGTACAGTGAAGAAAATGACCTTTTCCTGTTAATACTGCACATGTAAATGGGGGAAGTGTCAGAGGAAAGGAAAACAATCTCCATGTTAAAGCCAAAGTAACTTGTGGCATGTGGTTGGATAAAAAACAAACCTTATACTGACATGCACAAACCACGGCACTGCTGTGAGAGTCACTTCAGGCAACTTTGAGTAGTATTTGTGGTGGTGGTTTTAGAGGGGTGGGTGAAGGCTCCTGGGGGCTCTGCCTTGGTCTGTCTCCACTTTTCCCCTGGCAAAGGTGACTGAAGCAGAAATGTGTCACCTGCTGAAACACTCTGTCTGCAGAATTATTCCTGTAATAATTACAGTATTTTCTGTGATCAGCACTGATTGCAGGTGAAGCAAATGCACCAGCAGCAGTCACTGACTGTGCTGTGGAGAGGCAGCCCCTGGCAGAGGGTGGTGCAATGCCTGTTAAGTGTTCCGATTATGAACTGCCCCAGCTGCCCTAGGGGCAGCTGAGTGTGTGGCTCTTCCTGAAAGCTTCCATCTTCATGCAGTTATGCCCAGGTGGTGTGTGGTGGGCCCCAGGGAAAGTGTGACTTTGCTCACCCGGGTTCCAGAGCAGCTGCACGCCGATGCTCACCCTGCGCCTCTCTCCCCCGGAGACGCCCCGCAGGTACTCGTTCCCCACCCTGGTGTTGGCGCATTGCCGCAGGCGGAGCTCTGCGATCACATCTTCCACCTGCGGGGGCCCAAGGGTGACAGGCGTCAAGCAAGAGTTCATTTGCACATCCGTGCATAGATAAAACTGAAAATAGGATGAATGTGGTTAAAATTCATCCGGATATTTCAGTGCTAGAGACACTTGAAAACAAATCTTGATTTTAGAGGTAACATTAAAAAAGACTCAGCGATCAAAAATTTAGTTCGTCTTTCAGACTCTCTAATGCTTTCTCTAGATTGTCATTTTTTATGAGCTTTGGAACAATTGCTGGTTTCTATCTTGAAAGATGAAAAAGGTTTATAATTCATAATCTACATAAAAAAATGCCAGATTAGCTGTTCTGACTCCAAACACACAGGATCTCTTGGATAATTCCTGTCAGACACATTTTTGACAACTTTATTTTTTCCCAACAGCTTAATTACCCTTTTTTTCCTTTGTGAATCTGAAAAAAACTTTGGAAGGCGCAGTTTGGCAACGAACAATAGCGTTTCTCTGACAGTCAGGTGGGGGAGCAGTCGGTCATCCTGCCTCACGTGTGCTATGCATTTCTTAACAAGCTGGGGAGTGCTGGGTTTGTTGTTGATCATGACTTGACCAGACTTGATTTTGCCTCCATGATCTCGGCAGGTTATCACGTCAAGCAAGGATGTCTTTCCACCAGCTAGGAAAATAAAAATTGAAAATTAATTTCCAAGGGATGGTTTTGAAAAGTGATCTTATCATAGACAGAGATGTTAAGGAAAAAAAAAATCCTCGCCAACCCTTCCTGAAGTTTTCCCAAAATCACAGAGACAGGATGATCTTCAAAGAAAATACTGACTACAAGCTGCTGTTCAGGAAATCTCTCTCCTCTGGAATGTAGTATGTGGTTTGAACTCTTATAATTTCTCAGCAGAATTGGGTAGTTCGGCTTTGAGGATGGCTTCATGAACACCAGAAGTGTCTCTTATCTCTTTGGTAAACTCTCTTTCACTTTTGAAACAGAGGTGAAAGATGGTCCTGCCCTGGCTGCAGGGCTGGCACCCAAATGCTCAGCAAGAGCTTTCTTTGTGAAGGGATTTGTGAATTCAGAAACAGCAGCTGGATCAGCTGAATGACTAAGGCATTGAATGATTATACAGACAATAAGAACATTAATCACAATTGAAATAAAAACTATTATGACTTAAATAAGACAAAAACTCATTTAAATAATTAAGAAAAGCTGGCTCATACCCAGAGGTAAGAGAAGTGAAACAATGAGAATAAAACCTGATTTGGAGTTAAACAGCAAATGAATTTTTCCTTTTTGTTGTATGATTCTGTATGTAAACACACAGAACTCTCTTATGATTAGATGTCATTTATGTCTAGTCTCCCTGTTGAAAGATTAACTCCACACTTGCTTCTTAATACATACATCTTAAAAAAGAAACCCATCCATCTGTAAACCACGTATTGCTCTGTTTAAGAGTGACATATTGATTGCCATTGACAATGTGAAACCCATCAGCAGTTTAATCCATTTTACTAAGGCATTTGATGAAACAGATGATAAACAGCTTTTGAAAATAGTTTGACTAGTTTGCTGAAAGGAGTTTGTGCTCAGTGTATGTTGCCTTACAAAGGTGCTATATCTATAACTCAGTATGTTATTTCATCACAAAGCTTTTCCTTTTATGATCAGGAGAATCTCTGAAATAAGCTTCACTTACATTAAGAATATGTGCTAAGGAAAAATTCCCATGGCAATAGGGAAGAAAACTCTCATTTTTTAGGAATAAAGTTAGAACTTCATTGGCAAATATGCCTAGCCTTTGAGAGAGAGCATCTTCAGTGTATGACTGAGCTAACCTGATGTAAGACTCTAGTGGAGACACACCACGGGGGTTTTCACCTCCCAAGCATGGCACCTTTTACTTCAGTTTAAAGGTCATGTGTCTACTTCTTGTCCCCCTTGACCAGTCCCACCAGAAATGGAAGAAAAAAACAAAACCCCAGTAAGACCAGACAGAAGAGGAACTGTCTTTTCTTCTCTGTAAGTTTCTATTCATTAACACAAATACAATATTTTATCCTGTTAGAATTGTTTCAGTCCAAATGGAATTCCTGCTTATGGTTATGCCAGTTGGCACTGATCTTTCTTATGGGGTCTGGCCTCATTTGTTTGCTATCTGAGTGTGGTCTGCAATTGGCCTTTTTTGAATGTTAGCCATGACACTGATTCATGTCTAGCAGATCTGGGGCTGCAAGGCCACACTTATAACAATACCTCACTACACCTCAGGAAACAGAATACAAATGTGTGCAGGGCATAACAAAATCGGGTTTGAAAATAAATTTTAGTTTTTCCCCCACCCCAGTATCTTTCTTTGTTTCCTCGTTCATCATGTCACTTAAAGAAAGTCTTTTAGTGACGCATCCAATAGTTTTTTCTCGACTAGATTTTGACATTATAAAGACTGCAGAGTGTTGATCTTGATTGTGTACATTTTATGTGAGAGCTGGTCATATAGTGAAATGTGGTTGCTCTTACCAGTGCTTCCTATAATTGCAAGCATCTGACCACTTCGCACTTTTAGATTCAGATTCTGGATGACTAACAGGTGGGAACGGGGATCTGATTTCCAGGTCCAGGGCATTTTCATCTGAGCAAGGTTCTCATACCAGGGAATCTGGGATGCTGTGTTAACCTAACAAAGAAGGAAATGAGTCCTTTCAATTCAAGAAATAAACTATTTAACAACAAATACCTTCACAGTTACAGTGTTACAAGCAAAGCATATATTAAAACATTATTGTTCGTCTTCAGAAATACTTAGAGAGGGATTCATTTGCAGACACCTAATGCTTTCATGCCTTGCTTCTTGTTCTTTTAATCACTAGAACTCTCTCTGTCATTCGTTACTTTGGTAATTTATTACTACTGTAAATTTGAAATGTTTCAAACTTTAGATATAATTAGAAATGCCACGAAACTGAAAATTGTGAAATCTTACTCAGATGCCGTGGTGAGAGTGAGATGAAATATTTCACTGGTTCATGGAAATCCTCCTTGTTAGTCATCTTCTCTTTATCCCCTTCCACATACTCGTTCTTGCCAGCAAGGGCTCCTTTCATCCCTAGCTGAACAGAAAGTCCCTCTGCCCCAGCCCTCAGAGGAATAATTTTGCTCAAGACTGAAACAAAGCAGGGCCTAGAAACAGATCTCTCTTCCTGTCTTATCTCTTAATTTTACTGGATGTATTTACAATACAAGGGTTAGTCTGCTGTCAATATTGCAGCCAAGAGTGTGATTCTGCTCACAAACTGACTGTGCAACAGTTGTGTGAACTTTTTCAACTTTATTTGGCTTTTTAAATGGCCTGGGTATAGAAACCAGCACAGCTGGATATGCTTCCTGCTAAAGGGAGGTGTATAAATGACAATTTTTACCTGATAGTTGAGTTCTTTGACCTCCAGAACGTTTGATTTTCCACTATATGTGAAATAAAGACTGTTGTCTTCTTCAGAGTGAAAAATAGTATCCTGGGTCTTGGTCTGGAAAAGTTGTTAGGTGGATTACAACAGTTAATTACAATAACCAAAGTGCTGCTAAAGTCTGAGTTCAGAAAAGATGAGGCACAAAGGGAAATGTATTTATGGGATGTAACAGTATTATTGATGAGTTACTGTAGTGCCAAAGTCTGAAGGGTGGAAATGAATTATCTGTTAATCAGTGTGAAACATACTTTGTTCTAGTGACGTGTGAGGGCCAAACATGCTGTGCTGTGCTTTTCTAGTTGCTTTCAGATTAAAAGGGAAAACTTTCAAAATGAAGATAAATGTTATGTCACTACAAAGATACTAGACTATTTTTTTTTATTAGGAAAAAAGATGTACTACTTCAGCAGTATTACTCTACTGAATCAGAACGGTGCATATTGTAATTGATGCTTTTTGGCAGCTAAAAATGAAGGTTCAATGGAAGTATGTCCATTATTGAATGCCATATGGACTTGTAAACTTGGAGGCTTTATGAACAAATAGGTGTGCAGCCACTAGCTCAGTCTCTTTCTTCTCTTTTGTTTTTTAAATTCACCCTTTATCAGCTGGAACTTAACGTTCTGAGATATCAGTTAAAATAACCAGAGTCTCCTTGGCCCTTTTGCTTACAGCTGCTTTCTGGCTTTGGGTTTAGCTCTGTGTGCATGCCTGCAGTTTTCCTTCCAGCCACCCAAAGCTCTGTGCTTTTCCTACTTGTCAGACTCATACCCGAGCCAAGTCAAATGGACCTGTTCCCTGTGTCCCAGACCCTATCCATGCCTGTGGTATCTTTGGCAGAGGATGACTGTGATCTTTGCGTGCACCTCCTGCCCTCACAGAAAACAAGCCTGATTCATTTTTTCAGTCTAGATACGTGGCAGAAAGCAACATCACACCAAGCAGCCCGAAAAGCCACAGGAAAGCCCTTCAAACTACCCCTGCTGCCAAAGCACTCTGAACCCTTCCTTATGGTGAGCCTAATTTTTAAAAACAGGTGCTCCCCGGCAAATGTGGGGATCCAGTCTGAAGGCATGTCCTGGGAAAGCCAGTCCAGGATTTGCTCAGGGGCTTTCTCCTCCACCCACAATTTGGAGACCCTCTCTCAGCTCCACCATGGTGGCACCTGAGCAAGGCACCAGCCTCACGCCCAGTGTGCCCCGGTGGGGTG
>VYZR01025238.1:53036-65809 GCA_013400675.1 Oxylabes madagascariensis
CCACTGGCACCGTGGGCTGTGGGTTTGGCCGCACAGGAGCTCCACTGGCACCGTGGGCTGTGGGTTTGGCCGCAGCCCAGCACGGCCGCAGCGATGGCGCCAGGCCCCTCTCAGGGCGCCGGGCCCTTCGCCTCAGGGCAGAGCCCTTCGGAGCCTCGCCACATCTTCACACTTCTCTGAAGGACGTGCTCTAGAGAAGATTCCCAAACGTTGTGCCCTTTCCCACTGCCTTTCCTGCTGCTGCCAGAGGGATAACACGAGACCCTAAGGAAAGGGACAGGTGGATTAATTAATGGCTGGCAAACATCATCAGCAAATAACGCCACAGTTCACATTTGCCCTTTTGGTTGTAGTCCAAAACCTTTTAGCAATCATTCTGAAAAATGTGCTTGGACCTCGTTTTATCTTCCAGATAATGCCAGAGTTAAAGCCTTAGGACGGGAAAGGGTAAGGGGGAAAATACTTCTATTTTTCGGTATTTTAAAATCCTTGCAGCTCCCATCCCACATGCAAGTAGCTATGAACCATTCACTTGCTTTATGCAAAATGTTTACATAATCTCTGTCTAATTTTTTATTGATATTTGTTTTCGAAGAGAGCGTGTTGGCCCGTGGTGGAACTTTTCTTTATATTGTAAAAAATGGACCCGGCAAATACTTAAGGATATTTCATTTCACATAGAAAGTGGCCAGATTATGGGGATTTTAGGAAATTCTGGTAAGTTGTTCCAGTAACTTAAAAGAAATAAGATCACAGTTAATACTGGTGACTCCCACAGTGACATGAATGTGACTGAGGTCTGTGTTTTAAATAATGAAATTGTGGCTGGTTTTAACTTCTGCTTGGTAAAACTGGTGCTTGGTTTTCAGAGTTCAGTCTTCTGTCATCTAACTAATAATTATAACTTCAATAATAGATAAGGTTACTTCAAAACTCAAATGTTTCACTGCAAAGTGTGAATTTTTAATGAACTAAATACTAATTTGCATTCTAGTTTTCCCATTTACTTTCCCTTAATTAGCTGCATTTTCAGAGCCTATTATTTTAAAGTTACTGAGAAAAAAATCCAACTTTGTACTTTTCGTATGTGTCCATCCAAGTCAGGCCGCCACTCTTGGAATCATAAAATTCATCTCAGCACATGATTAATTTCTTTTGTTTGAAAGGATCTGGGAAAACAACACTTCTGGATGCAATATCAGGAAGACTGGGACATACAGACAACTTCTTTGGTGAAGTGTATGTGAATGGACGTCAGCTGAAGAGGAAACAGTTCAGAGATTGCTTCTCTTACGTGCCACAGGTTTATTTATACATTTAATTTTTGGTGTACTGTGCTTCCTTTTGTGTAAAAAAAGTTGCTAGTGTAATGGAGTAGTGTCATGTGAATGCGATTTTACTAGTAAATTTGGGACAAATCAATTAATAAGCTGTTTAAATGATTAAGCTTGCATGAAGAAGGACAAGATTTTAATTACTACAGGACTAACTGCTTCTTCCTCTTTTTTTTTCAGAGTGACACTTTGTTAAGCTTTCTTACCGTCCAGGAGTCTTTGACCTACACAGCTTTACTAACTCTTAAGAAATGCTCCAACAACTCCATCAAAAAGAAGGTCTGTATTCTACAGTCTTCCACCAGAAAGGATGTCATCATACAGGATGTCATGCGAGGTTTTCACCAGCAGCACTTTCCATCTATGGCTGTGTTTTATGTTTACGAGGTTTTGTAATCCTCGTTCTGCAAATGAGGAGAGATCCCCCTGCTGAGGAGTAGGACACAAGCTCTCTGGTGGTCCCACCTCTTCAGGGGGCTTGTGCTGGTGCCCCAGGGCATCACCATTATGCTGGGACAAAGCGCTCCCACCTGAAGCTGAAGCAGTACTGCAGGAGATCCTGGTCTTGGTATTGAGGTCAGCTCCCCTTCCCCAGAGGGGACCCTCAGTTCTCTGGGGTATTTAGGGCCATGTGTGCTGGCTAGTCTCATGGACAGCACAACTGATTTTGACAGCACTCTGTCTCCTGTAGGACATCTGTCACTAACCACAACAGCTCAAAAAAGCACTGGTCTACTAAGCCCCCAGCAAGCTATTTTCCTGATAAAATCGGTGTGTTTCAGATTTATTTGAAGGGCTCTTTTTGAATTCTATTGAACGTAAAATTGGATATTCCTGACCAGAGTCTTGCTTTCTGTCTTCTCTCTTCCCCAGTCTTCCACTCAGTACTTTATACTATCCCAGAATTGATGTGCCTTCCTGCTCCCTGATTTTGGAAGCCAGAGCAGCACATTATGCTCCATACCTTAACTTCTAGTCCCATCTTTGAACTCTTATCTCTTAATGTCAAGTGAAGCTAAAATAAACTTATTTCAGAATACATTGAAATACTTTTTTAAAAAAAATAATTTAAATAATATATTAAAAATTATCAAATAGAAATTAGGCCAGATACCGTCCAACTAGAATAGATGCAAGCAGGATATTGGTAAAGCTATAACTTAAAATTATGTCCTTTTTTCCTGTTTTTTACCATTGCACACAGGTAACTGAGTTGAACTGTGCTCAGTCTTTTGAAATTGTAATTATTTTTCAGGTAGATGCAGTTATGGCTGAGCTGAGCCTCAGCCACATTGCTGACAAAATAATTGGAAGCCAGAATGTCGCAGGAATTTCTGGGGGTGAGAGGCGTCGGGTATCAGTTGCAGCCCAGCTTTTACAAGATCCCAGTAAGTACCACTGCATGGATTTTCAAAATAAAACAAGGCTGTGCCACTTTGTGCTCCTACCACAGGCCTCTGTAAGCCACTTTAAAATACAAAAGCATTTGCATTCTTTAATTCAGCAGAAACTAGTCTGGTGATGACAGAAAAGAATAAGCAGTAACTGAGGTCTGCCATTGATCTGTTGGAAAGCAGACAATTTAAAAATCTTAGGGATTGAGCATAGGTTTAGACTTGGATTTATCCATTTTAAGACTTTCTGGGTTCACTCTTCCCAAATGTTGGTTGTGGCCCATTAATTTATCATTTTTGAGTACATTAGAGCCATACATGTGCAACCGCTGAGCCTTGTAGTGGAGCAGCTGCCCTTGATCTATGTATGTGTGAGTGCCATCTATGTTCCAGAGCCTAAGAAATTCCAATGAAAGGAAATCACAGCTGAGTAACTATGGAAGGATTATCCACGGGAAAAATTTTGTCAGTTTTGAGAAAGCTTCTTGAAGGTGCCAGAGTCTCATGGAGTGAATGTACAGCGCATATTTATTGGATGCTGGAGTCCTTGTAGCCATGTGAATGTGCTACAACTTCATACTAGGCAGGAAGGAGCTTAAACAGCACGGTGAGGTACATCCCTGCTGCTGGTGACTCCTGGGCTGTAGTTGCTGCCCAGGACCTCACTAAACTCTGTAGTAAACACTACAGTAATTCTGTGTAGATAAACCTATAGTGAAAACTCTCCTGCCCTCGTACCCTGATCAAGGTTGGACTGCCCTCTTCTGTGTTATGTCTCATTGCTATAAAAATAAGGGGTTTCATTATGAGTTTTTCCCTTTCATGTGCAGTAAAATAATGAAGAAAAGGCAGTAACATCTGCTTCAATCTATGGAATTGCATCTGTTTTATTTTAACAATTCTTGGTTTGTTCATAACAAATTCTGTGTGTATATATAAATTTAGTTCAGAATATATAACTCCTAGCTAATTTTGTTGCTTATATTTACGGTTTTGTACATGCTGAAATTTATCATTATTGTTCTCAGAAGCAAATGATGCATCAAAACTGTTTTGTAATTTTTAGATTTCATGTGAATTTAGAAAAAGAAGTATTATGCTCTCAAGTATTTTTAATGTCCCTATTCCTAGTCACTGAAACTGAACCACTGAAAGTAACTAAAACTGAAAGATCACGTAATGGCAATATCTGTGCATACCCTGTTTTATGTGTGGAACTTCACCTGTAAAGTCCTTTCTATGTTATTTGCCAAATCAGCTTTAAGGGCAGAAGCTATGACATTTGCTCCTCTTTTACCTGAATTTTAAAGCTATTCCTATGTCATTTGACAGAGGTCATGCTACTTGATGAACCAACAACAGGGCTGGACTGCCTGACTGCAAACCAGCTTGTCTTGCTTCTCTCCGAGCTTGCACACAGAGACAGGATTGTGATTCTTACAATCCATCAGCCTCGCTCAGAACTTTTCAAGGTAGATGTTACCTCGTCACTGTTGGCTTTTCCACCAGACCTTTTAGTACTTTGGTTCTTTTCAGGATGGAAGTACAAGATCCAGCATAGCTGCTTCTTTTCCTTTCCTTTGCATAATTAAAGGCTTCTCTTGAACTTTGCAACTCTGGCCTTGTGCCAGTCACAGGGCACTTTGGGACACACATTGCCTTGTGAAAATAGTACGGACTCTGACTGTGTGCCTAACACTTGTACAACTACCCAAACCAAAACCAGTGGGAGAAGCCATGACAAGGCTTCAAAACCAAAACCAGCAGAAGAAGCCATGACAAAGCTTCATGTGGGCACACCTTGGTCATGTGATGGGGCAGTCCTGCCTTGCTTGCACGGTTTGTGCTGGGGAGAGCCTTTCTCCATTCCCATTACTGTTTCTCACTTTGCTCTTATCCACCACCTGCCACATGAATACAACCTCCTCTTCCCTGGCTGACTGAATGGAGTGTGAATGTGGAGCCAGAGGGGAGCAACTGCTTTTCTGGACTGGAAGCATCCCTGGTGTCTTGAGACCATGGATTGATCACAGCTGGTGGGAACCTTGCCCTGGCAAACATTCCCCTGAAGAGCAGTGCTGTTAGAGTCCTTAAGCACTTCAGGATAATCTTGCCAACAGTTTGGGGGGTTTTACAGACTGGAGCTATTGAGCACGGGATGAGGTCAGTCAGTAAGTGAAGGTGCTTTAGAAGTGAAGTCAGAAAGCCACATCTCTTTTTGTGGATTACCTCTGTGTGCTGTTGTCATTGACAGTTTTGAGAACCACTAGAGCTTAAAGATGTGTCATTTTGCATAACCACCAATTAGAGGAGTGAAAGAAAGGACAAAATTTGTTTGGGAGAAATATAGTATGGAAGTTTAAATGTGTCAAAACTATTTTTCCCATCAAAGCATTTCTGTTGCCAAGACAGTAGCTGTACTCAAGAATGAATGCACTCCTGATCTGATTGCTGTGGTGACCGGTGACAGCACCTGAGGGAATGGCCTGAAGTGTGACAGGGGAGGTTTAGGTTGGATCGTGGAAGAAGATTTTTCACACAGAGGGTGGTTGGGAGCAGGCTCCCCAGGGAAGTGGACACAACACCAAGTCTGACAAAGTTCGAAAAGCTTTTGGACAATGCTCTCAGGCTCATGGTGTGATTCTTAGGGTGTCCTATGCAGAGCCAGGAGTTGGACTTGATGATCCTGATGGATTCCTTCCAAGTCAGCATATTCTGTGAATCTTAGTACATACTGCTAATATATTAATTTTCCCCCAACAGTTATTTGATAAAATAGCCATCATGAGCTTTGGAGAAATGGTTTTCTGTGGGAGCCCTATGGAAATGATGACATTTTTTAGTGACTGTGGCTATTCTTGTCCTGAACAATCAAATCCTTTTGACTTCTACGGTAAGTTTGTCTAAGTTGTTTTGGTAAAACAATTTGTTTTCTTCCCCAAGTTAAAGTTTTTCGAGAGATAGAAATGTGTTCAAATTCTCCTCCAGGTTTTTGATTATTTTCAGCTCAGAGAGAGGGCTGGCTCCATGTCGTTCCTAATGACTCCACGAAATAGGCATATTTGCAGTAAAGCAGTAAACTGTCAATAAAAAGAGAATCTCAACTTCATGAAACCTGTGGATTCCTGATGGCATTTCCCTATGACTGTGCACTGGATGTTGGAAAATTAATTTGATTCCAGAACTGTGAAAAATTCCATGCTCTTACGGACCCTGTGATGCCAAGCAACTGGAAAGAGTTGTTGCATGGAGGGAACGATGTAGAATAAGTATGGGATGACTTGAGGGATCAATTTCCAGGAATTCTCAGTTTCAGGTTTCTGAAAGTTTGGGGAGTTCCTAATACCAGGGTGAACTACTGGAACAGAATGGATGCTTCAGGAGACGATGATAGCAAGCTGTTGGCATAGGCTGGAGAGTATTGTTTTACCAATTCAGGATGAAAGAAAAAGGGTCAGCAGACTTCTGAAATGAGGCTTGGTTTTGCTGCAGGACATCCATATCCCTGTTCCATACAGGCAGAGGTTTAAAGAGAACGTGGATGTGTTTGTATGTGCACAGATATGCAGCCATGTATATAACTCTATTTAAATCCAGCTGGTTAGTTTCTGGCAATACTAGCTGAGCACTAACCAGGGAATTTGACCAAACCAAAAAGCTGCATTCAGAGCAGGCAGTGTTTTCCTATTGTCTACATGGCATTCTAAACTCAGTGAGAAGAGAGGATGGTTGTTGACATGAAGCTGGAATGAGATAAAGCTGAAAATACTGGTATGACAGTGAGGATAATTTTGCCTTCATGAATTTGAATAGTCTTGAAAAGCATAGATGATTTGAGATTTAGACCCACTTTTAAAAAAGCTTGGTAAAGAGAGTACTGCATTCTTCAAATGTCAACCTTTGAATGTGACAAGAAAGGGAAAAAATACAGATTAGAGCAAAGAATCATCAGAATATTTAGTCTTTTAAAAATTGGTAGTTTATATTTTTTGTGTGATTTGATGTGAATGAAGGGACAGATTCTGAAATCATTTACACCAGCGGCAGAGGAAAATAGATCCTGTGTACTGAGTGTGGATTATATTGTTGAACTGTCACGTGTTTATAAAAAGTATTAATGCATGGTAGGCATTAGCTGGTTGGTCTAGTCAGTAGTCAGTGTTACAATTCTGTTAAGGCACACCCAGTTGCCATTTATTTCCTATGTGACTTCCAGCAAGTCACACTGGCTAAGCTTTAAAAAGTGTTTCCCCGTTTTGGATGTTCATGTTTGTAAAAGCAAAGGCTTCGTTTTGGATATGTTTACCATTAAAGACAAATTTGCTGAATTCCAGCTTTTAGAACACCAGGGAGCTATTCATAAGCCTAATTGAGGTTTTGAGGACAAATTAAGAATCTTGGACAAGGCCTCCTTTTGTTGAATTTGTATTTTGAAGTTGAACAGAACATTGCAAAACTGAAATCTAAGGATGAGAGAAACCTTAGGAATAAATAAGTGATGAAGACATCTTACCAGATGTAGAAGAGTAATATAAAATTGGGTAAGAACAAATATTGCTGAGAACAACAATCTAGTTTTCAAAACCTCGGCTAATTCGTTGGTGTTAGGGAAAAGGGAAATTTCTAAGGTGTTTTAGCACTGTTACTGAATCTGTATGACTTGTAAAAATGGCACATACAAATTTCCCATCTGCCAGCAAAAGAATTGCTAGTGTAAGGAGTATGTTTAGGTGGACTTATTAGAAAGGACCATTAACTCTGTGATGTAATTACCTTTCCTGAGTTCCACCGCAGTCAGTAATCCTTCCTTCAGCTTGGGCTGAGTCTGCTAAGGGAATTTGGCCAGCTGAACATCCTCTGACTTCACAGTAAAAGAGAAGTATATCTGCAAAGGAGGTAGGTGGAACACAGTGTAACAGTGCATTAACAGCTCAAGTAGAGAAGAGTAGTGTCTCTAAGTGTGAGTTCACACTAGCCAAAAAATAATGCTCCATACTTCTGAGGAGCGGGCACAGGACAAGGGGGAGCCATGTGAAGCCATGTCTGAACATGTGTGAAGCCTGTGAAGCCATGTCTGAACATCTGCCTGAACATTTGCCTGAAAACCTGAGAAATATATGACCAGATAAGTCATCTCTTCATCTTTATAAATGTTCATCCTCTGGTGCTTTGTCTTGCTCTCTACAGCTCTGTGTTGTGCAAGGAGAATGCTAAAGGTCTGACCAACACAGTGCTCAGGCCTTGCATTTCCAGATCAAGGACCTGAACTGCAGGGTCCTATAGAGGTCACAAAACACAGATTTCTTGTGGCTGCACAGTTCATTCATTCATGCTGCATCTAACAGAAAGGAGAAAGAAGCCTTGAATACTTTCAACTGACCTTTTCATCTTTGCACATTTTAGAATGGAGACAAGAAGTTAGTTGCAAGGGGAAAAAAGATATGAGGGGAAAGTGATGTCTATATAGAGTAAAAACTTTGTCATTTTACAGTGGATCTGACATCTGTGGACACCCGAAGCAAGGAACATGAACTCGAAACCTACAGTAGGGTTCAGGAATTTGTATCAGCCTATAGAAAATCGGAGATCTTTAGCAAAATACTGGCAGCCATTGAAAAAACCAAGTGTATGAAGGAGCTGCCACCAATACCATTCAAAAACAAAGACTCACCCAGTGGCTTTTACCAAATGTTGATTCTTTTACGGTAAGACTTTTTTCTCCCCCATTTTTAAAGCATCTATTTTTTTCTTCTCCACGAATCCTTCAGGCTTCCCCTCCATGTATAAATGTACTTCCTTGGTTATTTGATCTCCCACTGTTCTTGTCCCTTGTCTTTTTTAATCTATTATCTCTTTGTGGACACTGTGTGTCTAAGATTTGTTCAAAGCTTAATACTTTACCTACATGTGTTCAGTTGTAGCTAACAAGCCTTCTGTTGTTTTGTTCCATTATCAGGAGAACAACAAGAAACCTCTCCAGAGATAGGATAGGCATGATCATGCGTCTGCTCCAGAATCTGTTATTTGGCTTGTTTATAGCCTTTTTCTTGCTTAGACTCAGGAATGACCTGGCGCAGGGAGCCGTGCAGGACCGCGTGGGGCTTGTCTACCAGTGCGTGAGTGCCCCCCCCTACACAGGGATGCTCAATGCTGTGGCCCTGTGTGAGTTTCTGTCCTGTCTTACGTGCAGCAGCAGGTGTTGCTGCCACTCTGTCTTAAATAAGAAAAAGTGTGTCTTGAAAGTAGGAATTTAAAGGATCTTCACTGTTCTAGGTAATGTCAGAGTTGATACAGAAGCACAAAATCCAATGGAATTTAAGGGAATATGCCCTAATCCCTGCCTTTTTTTTTTACAACTGGCCTGTCTATGAAGTCTTTATTCTAAACTGTGCAAAAGATTTGCCTGTGTTTAGCATTTTATAGGCAAGACAAAGTCTAGGTCTAGTTAATACCTAAGTGAGCTCAAAAACAGACATGTGGAAAGGATGGAAATACAAAACAGCTTTAACAGCAATTAAGCATAATTGGATTTATGAATATTACATGATGATTACATTTTTTAAAGGATTTTTCTCTTACAGGTGCCATACTGAAAGCAACAGTAGTTTCTATTTACAGCCCTAAAAACATTTTTGCTCATGTAGGGAACATACACTGCTGTCATCAGCTTGAAATCAGAGCACCTCAATAAATTAGCCAGTGACAGAGGTTTTCTCATGTCTAATTTGTATATGCAAAAAGAGAAGGCTGTCCTGCATGATGATAAGTTAGGCCTCCTTCATTAAGCCTACCAGTGTTTGCAATCTGCAGGGAGCATGCTTTGCATTTGTAGTGGGGGTAAAAGTGATCAGAAGGGTTTAGACAGAATGTTTGTGATATATTCTCAAAGTTGTCTCTGTGCTTTAGATCATTTCTGCTAACAACAAGTCTTGCTCTCTCTGTTTAATGGTAATTTACTTTATTTCTTATATATTTAATTCAGTCCCACCTCTACGTGCTATCAGTGACCAAGAAAGTAAAGATGGCTTGTATAAGAAATGGCAAATGCTTGTAGCCTATATAGTCCATTTCCTGCCCTTCAGTGTCATCAGTGTGGCCATTTTCAGCACCTTCATATACTGGTAAGCATTTGGACCATCTGTTGGGTTGTCATTTTCTTTTTGCTACCAGTGTCACTTAACATGTCAGCAAAAGGCCTCCTGGCATGGCTTCCTGCTGTTGTCTCTCAAAATGATTGCACAGAAAGCATAAGGAAAGATGACACAAATGTAGCCCTTCTCTTTCAGGCAGAGCTGGAAACACTTCCCCAGTAAATAAATCACCAGTTCTCTAGGTAATTTGGAAAGTTTTAATGGACCTGGGACAGTTATCATCCTTGTGTCATATTGGAAGCAGGAAGTGTCATTTTACATTGCATTTAGAAAGACAGGAAATTTGAAAAAAAAACAAAAAATTCCCAAAGTGAAAAAGTCTCCTGTTGGTACGTGACAGTAACAAAACTTTTATTTCCTGGGACACTGGGGTTTAGCTACAGCATATGGAAGTGATGAAATCTGGATCTCTTTCTTACACACTCCAGAGAAAAGCACAAATTTCTGTCCTTCAATCTTTTTCTTTTCTAATTTTGAGAGATGTCTAGTGCACCAAAGTTAATTTTAGTTTTCCTGGGACAGTTACAATCAGTTGGTAGTCTGTAGCAAAATGTGTACAGGTGATGAGTAGGCTTGGTTTGTGTCGTGGATGTGTGGTGTCTGATGAGCTGTTCCAAAATGGAAGTGGATACACCCTCATAAAAGAGCTGAAGTGAAGAAGCCATTCTGCTCTAGCAGTGCATGTTAGTGCTCTTACTTTCCAGTAAGATGAATGGCAAATGGATAAAGTAGAACTACACAAAATTGCTTGGACTTCTGAGTCAGAATTTCTGCACAGGGAATTTTGTAGTAGCATTTTTCCCCCATCTGGAGAAACTCAGGAAGAAAGGATGACTATTCGCTTCTTCCTTCTGGTCTGTAGTAGGCAATGAGGGGAATTGCTCAGCATTTACTTAATTTTTTCCATTTGAAATCTCAATGTAAAGAGAAGATCACTGAGATATTCTGCTCTTCCAGGTGTGAGGACTTGCATGCATGGGCAGGTTTTTTGTAGTTTGGTGTTGCTATGAAAAGTAGCCACTTTTGTCCCCTTAGCTACCCTGGGCTTTTCTTTCTGTGAGGTGTCAGTGCTGCCTGCTTCAGGCAGGGCTCCCTGAGAAGCCTTTTATTCACAGACAGACAGACAGAAATTACTCTTCCTCCCACTTGGTGCTGTGCTGACTTTCTGTTTGTGACTGGTGCCAAGAAAACAGCCATTTGGGAAGCAGCTCTCCAGGCTCAATGACACTCTCAACTCCTTAACAAACAGGGAATCCACATGGCAGAGACTTTGTGCCTGTGCTTTGGTTGGCTCAAACACAATCAACAATAATAGCGAGGCTCCAGTTAATGGATAATATTTACAGATATTATCTTTTCAATATTGCCGTTGTTTGGAAGCCATCGGGGGTGTGTCAGAGTGATTTCACAATGCTCTTAGACCTCTCAGGGCAAGCAGCTTCTGGATGAAATTTTGGCAGTTGTTTTGCAGGACTGAACTTTCCTGGATGGACTAACTTTTTGAGAGGCTTTGACAGCCTCTGGCATGTGTTCTTACAAGCCATTTCTCATTGAGTTTGTGTTTGTGGGGTCAGACAGTTGGGTCAGGCAGACCCAAACTCTGACCCGATCAGACACAAGGCAGGTCTGGCCAAGCTCAAAGAGAGCCTCTTTTGCAATCAAGTAAATGTCCTGTCTGTGCAGATTTTCCTAGCTGAAGATACCTCTGGGAAATCTTCTGACAGTTCACATCATGTTTTTATTCTATTGCTGTAATATTCTCTCTTTGGGATTTTTTTTTTTTTAGGCTTTCTTCTGTTCTATTCATACTCCAGATTTACTAGCCTGTGTCTCCATATCTCTGTGTAAAGTATTAGAGTGGCTCAAAGGTAATAGTTTTCTGCTAGGACTTTGGAAGGCTGTTCCTTCTGTACCCATCTGTACTTAAAAGTTGTGAAATACCTGCTAGCTCACTGAGTGTTTGATACTGGCAGAGTCAATGGTCATCCATCTATTTATAAATTATTCTGGTGTTACCAAAAATGCTACAGGAAAGCCTGTGAGAAAATTGATACTTCTGTTTTAAGACCATATTCAAAAGTGGTGATTTAAAAAAAAGACATAGGGTCTTGCACTGAGCAATGAAAAAAAAATGAAAATGAAATGTCGAATTGCTGCTTGTTAGCTAAGCAAAGCATGCAGTGTGCACCTAGTGTGAGCCAATTTTGGTACGAGGTATTTTGGAAAAAGAGTAACGTGTCACAGTGTAATAAAGGGTTTTGTCATCTGTCACACACTATAAGGCTGAATTAAGTTTGTCAAGCAATTGCTGGTTTTTCTTAACTTTTTAATCTTGAGAACAGATTGAGAGGACTCTTTCCCTTGGGTTAGCTAGGGGAAAACTGAGAACAGCATGTTGCATTAAAGAATGCAGGAGTATGGGGGAAATTGCTTTGGTATGAATTACATGGGTGATGAATTCAATTAGTTTTTAGTTTAATTGAGTATATCCATACTTAATGTTTGCTTGCACATTATCAGAAGTGCAACATCCCATCTGTTAATTACCTGCATAAAGATGTTCTTTAAATATGTGACTTACATGAGTGACTCCCACTGCAAAGACTCTACAAGAAGCAGCAGGTTAGTTTAAGGAATTGAAAAGCCATGGTGATTGTCTTGAAACAACCTGTGTTTCTGCAAGAATTACATCTTTGCTTAACCCTCTTCAATCTAGATGAAGAAAACCTCATGTACCTGCACTTACATCATGATAGTAAGCGGATGTCCTTTGTGTTAAGATTCCAAACAACATACTCAGGATTAAAGCATAAACTCTTCACTTAATGAGCTGTAACTGCAAAAAACCCAAATAGAAAAAAAGTAAAAGCTGTTTTCTAAGTTTACTGCCCAAA
>VYZR01025253.1:19239-43229 GCA_013400675.1 Oxylabes madagascariensis
GGGACCGGCCGGGGGCGGGAGGGACGCGGGGCCGCCCGCCCCGGGCGCTCCGTGCGGCCGCTGCCGGTGGGAGCTCCGGAGCAAAACGGGCCGGGCGCGTCCCGGCAGGGGCTGGCGGCGGCCGCTGGTTCGGCACTCGCGGAGCTGAGCTCCGGCGAAGGGTCCGGAGCACGAGTCCCCTGAGGAGCGGCTGGGGGTGCTGCGGTGTTTAGCCGGGAGTAAAGGAGACTTGGGGACGGATTGTCGCTCTCTCTCTCTACAAGTGCCTGACAGGAGGCTGTAGCCGGGGGGATTTGGTCTCTTTTCCCAGGCAGCCAGCGACAGGAGACACAGCCTGAAGCTGCACCAGGGTTGGGCATTCACAGAACGGGTGACGAAATACTGGAATGGGCTGCCCAGGGAGGTGATGGAGTCAATGTCCCAGGAGGTGTTTAAGGAAAGACTGGATGTGGCGCTTGTGCCGTGGTCTAGTTGACAAGGTGCTATTTGGGCATAGGTTGAACTCGATGGTCTCAGAGCTCTTTTCAAACTTAATTGATCTTGTGATTCTGTGACTGCGGGATGTGCCACAAGGCAGCAGGAAAACGGCTTGGAAAACTCTGTTCTCATGAGCAGCGAGCAAGTTTCCAGCAGCTGTGTGTTGTACCCATTGAAAGCTGTTTCCATTCTCATCAGCTCTGGGTGTTCGGCAGCTTTGGAAAGGAAAGAGACACAACAGAGAGATGAGGGCTGCAGTGGTGGCACAGCAGGAACTCGCTGCAGCCGCCTGTCTTTATGCCCGCTGGAAGGAGGGTCGGATTTGCCTGTAACAACATGCACAGGTGTGTCCAAGGCCTCAAAACAAAACTCAGGAGCTCCCTGCTGTAGCTATGGAGGCAGGAGCCCCTAAGATAAACTTATGGTGTGTTGAATTTAATTTTTTACTGCTAGGGTAGTTACTTCATGAAACAACCTAAGCAAAACTGAGCCAGTGTCTTTCTGCACTGCTGCAAGTTGTTGTTGGCATGGTGATCTAGTTGAAGGTGTCTCTGCTCATTAAGGCTCAGGGGAGATGGAACTAGATGACTTTTAAAGGTGCCTTCCAATCCAAACTGTTCCGTTTGAGAAGTAGGAGTTGAGAACTACCCTGGGTAACTCACTAGCTAAGCTGACTAAATAATGAGGTTAAGTCATTAGGAAAAAACAATGTTTTAATTTCAAACTTTTTATTGCCACTGTAAGACTAGTTATCCTTACAGTTTTTGTTGCTGTTGATTCATCTCTTAATGATGAGAAATTTCTGTTGTTTGCTTTTTTGTTTTTTTTTTTTTTTAAATTGGAAGTTACCAGTGGAAGAGGAGGAGGAGGATGGGGTAACTCTAACCAGAGATGCAGTAATGTTATCCAGCCATCTTCGTTCAAGTCTGATACGTGGGGTGGCAGCAGAGATCACGGAAGAGGATTCTTTAGCTCCTCTGACTTTGGATCGTCAGGCGGCGGCAGCAGAAATGCAGGCTTTTCACAGAACAGGTTTTCTGCCTTAGCCAACAGTCAGAGTGCTGCTGATGGCTCTAAAGATGAAGAGGAGAGACTTCTGTAAGTTATAGTCCTGTCTTACTGAAAGCATTTAGAATGAGTAGGTTGAAAGCTTACAGACTTCCCAGAGATAATGCAGAGGGCAGGATCATGAGGAGAAAGCTGGAAAGGGTCATAGAGAACGTCACTTAATTTGATTCTCTGGAATGATGCTGGCATGGGGAGGAAGTGATCCTTGTTTGGGACCTGGGCTGGGCAGATAGTCAACTGTGATATTAGTAAGATGGCATGGTATTTAAGTTGTTGTCAGGAGGATAAGGAAGGAAACAGATTTTAGTGCTTGAAAATAAGAAATCAGAGCCCCTTTAAGAAAATGAATTATTTTACTTTTTTTTTGACACTTAAGACAACGAATATTTCTGCCAACAGCAAAACTATAGAAACCTGGTTTCACAGAGGTGTATGTTCCAGTCAGTTACACGTGACCAGCACCTGCAGCTGCAGGGCAGGTACTGAGAAGCAGCAGACAGTGTGATTTCCCAAAGAAGCAAGGTTTTGAAAACACTTTCCATTACTTTTTTAAGATTACATTAAGAGAACACTTGGTTTTCATGGTTGCAGGAAAGTAGCAGGTAGCAGCTAGTTTTTGACTCTGAATTTGGATTCAAACAAATTGTTTGAATTGGTTGTTAGTGGCATTTTTGGTTTGACCATGCAATTTCACCTTCATCTGTGATTTTGTTCTGTTTGTTAGTGAATGTGTAGTGAAAGACATGGAAATTTGGGAATCTTCTGGACAATGGATATTTTCATGTTACTCACCAATGAAAGAAAAGCTGAATGTCTCTGGTAGGTAATGTTTTCAGTGTCGTGTATTGCTGCTGTTTAGGATGTTTCTGTGACTTGCCCACACTGTTTTACCTCTGTGCAACCATTTAAAAGGTGATGATTTGCCTTGTGATACAACAGAAAGGAATATTACTTGATGGCAAA
This sequence comes from Oxylabes madagascariensis, assembly GCA_013400675.1. NCBI lineage: Eukaryota > Metazoa > Chordata > Aves > Passeriformes > Timaliidae > Oxylabes > Oxylabes madagascariensis. The sequence goes on from VYZR01025253.1 coordinate 21,748, forward strand.
TTCATTTTGGATGTTCACACCTCTGACACTCTGTAATGAATCTTTTTTTTGTCTCTGAATGTAACTCTCTTAAGACAGACAATGTATCAAGGTCCTTGTCTTTGTAACTGTAGAGGGCAGTTGGAAGTATGAACCTGTTTTCCTGGAGGTTTTTGACTATTCCTGTTGTTGCAGGCTTTTCAGATGTCTCACCAGAAGAGCTGCGTCTGGAGTATTACAACAGCAGAACAAACAATGTCATTGGGAATTATGTAAGTATTTAAAAAATGTTGGCTGGTGTGGACACTCTTGGAACTTGTTGGTGTTCTTCAGGAGTCAACTCTTGATTCATTTATCTCCCATCTCTAGGAGATGATCAGAATGCCAAAGTATTTTTCAATTCCTGTGCATCAAAGCGAATGCAAAAATAGCTGCTAGACACTCCTTGAGTTAATCTTGTCCCTGCTCCTATGTGTTATTTGTAGCAGTTACTTGATTCCAGTCTCAGAAGTTTAATACCTTTTACGCTATTAGTCAGTTTGATTGTTATAGGTGGTTAGTTGGTGCTTTAAATAGAAGACTGGGCAAGTTCATTTGACCTTGTTCTTTTAAATACCTTTGTTGCAGGGAATTAATGATGGAAATAGCAGATACTTCTTTTCTAGAAACAGATATATATGTATACACTCATTTGGAAGTAAGGCATATGTTTTTATATAAAACATCTCTCAATGTATATATATCATTCCTTCCTTGTAGTCCTGTCAATACCAAGGAAGCTAGCAGAGTTTAATATTGTGCCAGGAAAGAAATTAGGCTATTGGATAGAGGCAAGTACAAATTAATTGCACTCTTTCCTCTTCTTCTTGGTGCTGTGTTACAGAAGGACTTGCTCTTGTCACCACTCTTGGTTCATATGTTTAGATTTACCAGAATTGCATTTTTAGAGACAGGAGACGCTTTAAAACTTCAATTAAAATAATAAACCACAATAATAATAGATAACAGATAATAAACAATATGCTATACATGGCTATTTAAATAAATAAATAAATAAATAAATAAATAAATAAATAAATAGTGATCAATCAAAGCAGTAAATGCAAGTTTGAGAGCAGTAAATGCAAGTTTTCCTAACTCTCAGTGTATAGATGATAACAGTTCTCTTACAAAATGTTTAAGTACAGCATGTCTTTTCCATGTTTCTATTCTTAAACTGAATCAAAATCTGAATTTTCCAGTTTGTTGTATGGGAGCAGATACCAAGCAACATGTGTCTAGACACAAAAGAATTATTGATGTTTTTGACGTAAGACTCTTTTGAAACATTAAGGAATTTGTCTACAAAAAGATTACTGATTCCATTTCTGCAAGCATTTGTGACACTTGTTTTATGTACTTTACTTGTTTAGGTTTTAAGGAAAATTCAATTAGGTCAGGCATCAAATTAGATATGTTGCTAAACTTAAGTATAAATGTAGGAAATTCAGGTTTGAAATTCCTGAAAGGTTGTTTGAAGACTTTTCAGGTTTTTGCTTAATACTGAATCACAGTTGTCAAGACACAGATACCATTTATTGCTGCATTGTTCTGTGCAGTTATCTGATGGATCACACTAAGGGGGTTGATTGAAATTAAGGAAGTTAATTTCATCAAAACAAACTATTTTAGGATGATACTGTTGAACTGTTCTGAATTACAGTGTTTTGAAAGTGGGTATTTTTTTTTTCTGAAAATGTGGAAGAAGCTAAGCTAAACCTTAGGACTTCAGCTTAGTGAGTGAGTGCATAAGTGGAAAGGCCAGATTGAAGAGTTTGTTCTCATATGTATAAAACTTACATATCTTGTCTTGTGTCATTTACATATCTTGTGTCATTTTTTTCCCCAAGCATCTATTTCAGAAAAAAATTAAACTTGGATTTGAAAAGTCACAGAACTTATTTGAACATTACTCCTATGTAAAGTAAAAGGATTGATTTAAGGACAATAGTAAGAGAGTTTAAAGGAATTCCCTGTTAAAAACAAGGACATCATCTCCTCACGTTGAAGTTTCAGGAAAGAAAGAATCTTCTTTGATAAATGAAATTTCTAATTCTAGATGTCTTTTTTCCATTCAGTTGCCAGATGACTTTTGGTTTTAAGTCTTCAGTAATAAAAATGTGCTTTTATTTACCCCTTTTCAGATAGATGCTGTCCAAAAGTTAGCACTACAATGGAAAAATCGGCTACTTCAGTTGAAAGCTTTAAATGCATCAACAAAAGCAACTTTGGTAAGTGTTCATCAATGGCAACATGTCCCTGTGCCTGATGTTCTTTTTCATGAAGTCATTGACACAGATGTTAATTATGGTTACAAAGACTTCTGAGATGTGGCAATTGTGATGCGCCACCTGGGCATATTCTCTGGACTCCTGAAATCAGTGAATTGCAGGTGGTATAATAAACCCCTTCAGGTAACTGGGCAAAAACGTGCATAGGGATGGTTGCATGTTAGCAAGGGAGCAGCTGGATCCCAGCTTTGGAATACTCTCATTGCAAGCCACATGAAAGCAACCAGAGCTAAGTTTGGGATCTGGTCATGTACATGACCAGGAAGAGGCCGATCCCCACCACACCTTTTTTCCCGTGTGCTGATGTTGACTCTTCCAAGAGAGGATCAGCAGACTGGGCCAGAATTGCTCTCTGGGACACCTTAGGATAAATGGAGCATTTTGGCCAATGCCAGAATTGAGAGAGAGGTGGGACAAAAACCTTTTGGATAACATGTGAAGACAGAAAGAGTTGTTGGTCCTGCAAAGGAGACAAACACTTGGGAATGGAGATGGTTTTTCCAAAGCAAATGCTTGAGTTAAAGCCCATATGGAATAAATAATCAGGGAGACAGAGGAAGTGGCTCTATTTGAGTGCAGTCTGCATGAAGTGCAGTAAAGGTTGAGTGCTACCATCCCAGCCCTTGGCCTGTTGGGTGCTGAAGGGGTGGACAAGCAGGATTTGGGCTTCACCACAGGAGACGGGATATGCCGCGGACAGACAACGGAGTGAGTCAAAGCTGTGCCCTGAATACAGTCCCAGAGCACAACCTGGAGTAGTAAGAGGTGAGAATGAGAGCTGCCAGAGGGGATCACTTCATTGGCTGACAGGCAAAAATCGATCAGTTGTAACAGAGTTGCATTCTGGAGGGTTTTACAGAGAAGGGCGTGTATAGCCTTAGAGCACTTAAAGCACTGCAAGAACAGGCAGTTGTGAGGCGTGATCAGTGTGCAGCATGCTCTGAGTTGGATTCAATAGGAATGCAACTGGGCAGCTCTATTTTTGTTTCAAATAGTTACTCAGAGAGAGGTCCCTGTTTTGGCATCTAGTTTTCATGTATGTCTCTGGAATTTTTCAGCTCTCTGCTTTCAAGACCACGGGCACTCAACCAGCACCTGACTTTGGAATGGGACAACAGCAAACCTCAATCTTTGGGCTGTCAAGTAAGTTCCTGTTCTAAGAACCAAACATTTAAACATTTTCTCTAGTTTGCTGCTGCATCTTTGCAAACCAGCACTGGTTTAGTATCCTTGGGGTACCCATTCTAATATTTTTTGTAAATTCTCTACTTGCAGGCTTTCCCGTGAGCAGCAGCAGTACCAGTGCCAGCAGTTTCTCCTTTAAAACCAGTTCCAGCCTTGTCAGCCCAACATCATCTGGGATCAGCCCTGCTGCTGGCAGCTCTTCTGCTGCTGCAAATCCTCCTGCATTTGGGACAACATCCTCTCCTAGCGCACCCCAATCCCTCGGCTTTGGCAGCCCGGCCGCTCCATCCGCGGCCTCCTTCTCCTTTAAAACAGCTGCCACGGCTGGTGGCTTTGGGACTTCTGGCTTTTCAGGCTTTGGCAGCGCTTCTGCCGTGAACTCTGCAAGCACCATTCCGCTCCCAGCCTTTGGAGCCTTCAGTGCCACCGGAGCCACTTCTGCCTCGCCTTCCAGCGGTGCTTTCTTTGGACAGAGCGCCAGTGCCTCTGGGCATCCTGTCAGCTCAGCCTCTGCTGCAGCCACCAACTCCAGCCCTGCCTCAGAGAAGTTATTCACACCCAAGAGTGAATTATCAGCAGAAGAGTGGCAACAGTTTGAAGCAAAGGAGTTCACAACTGGAAGGATTCCTCTTAAGCCACCACCATTAGAACTTTTAAATGCTTTCGACCTTTCAAGTTTATTCAGAAGTAACATGTTTTAAAATGAAATAAAATGCTAGTGTTAACTTCTATTTCATCTTTCAAGTCCCCTGCTTGAATATATTTACCAGTGTAAACATGTGGACATTGTATTTTATAATTTCTTGGTTATTTTGGGTCAGAATTTTTACATCTGAGAAATGAACTGTTGAAAATAAAATGGGACATTTTCTTCTATTTGTTGTCCTGTGAAATTCTGGAGAAATACAGTGTATAAAAGGTTGTGGCAAAAGAAACAATGTTTCAGTCATGTATTCACAGCCTGCTGTGAATAGAACCCTAGAAAGACACATGCAGTGCTTGTTGTTGGACAGCCTCTTTGAAGATTTGTGCAACGTTGGAGGATTGAGTGTCGAGAGAGAGGGATGGCTCCTGTGTGGTCTGTGCCACACTACACCCTTCTGTCCCCTGGGAGCCAGTTCCCTGTGCCAGTTGACACAATTCAGCTGCTGTTAGTTTTGCCTGAGGTCGCCAGGCCTGCAGGAATGTCATTTCATTGGGGAGGACAGCCCTGAAAGCATTCCTCCTGCAGAAGGAGCTTGTGGGTTGTTATTTTGATGCCTCTGAGGTGAAACTTCGCAATCAACAGCAAAACTGCCTTTCTGTGCATTTTGTTGTCAGGTTCTCAAAACCTGATGGTTGCATGTACTAATGTTACCTCTCCTGAAGTCATGATATTAAGGGATCAATTTTGTTGCCAAGGTGCTCTAACGCAGGAGTCAGGAATCTACCAGAGGATGTCTTAGACTCAGGGAAGTAGAACATTTACTGTTGACCAGGCGCTCCCCTTAGTAGTCTATAATTGCCAAACCTCATCTTTAAGAGGAAAGCAAAAGTTACAGGATACACATAACTAAATCAATCAAATAAACTAAAATAACATACACATTCAGGATACACATAACTAAATCAATCAAATAAACTAAAATAACATACACATTCAGGATACACATAACTAAATCAATGTTTTTGTAATAAGTGTTTTAAATGGAAGTATTTTGCTTTAAAAAAAAAATTGTAAGGCCATAAAAATCTGGATACTCTCCTGCACACACCCAAACGATATTGGCTAGATGTTCTCAAACATCCTTCTAACACGTGGAGACCTAGAGGAAGAAGGGAATTTTTAAGTATTAGGTCACATTGCCATTAATAAACAAAGATTAAGTGAGGTATTCCTAATTCCGATGACAAGAAATAAAAAAGTTTGATCAAATGTGATTTTAAAAATCATCTTAAAAAATCATCCTTAAAAGTTTTTTTTAAAAAATTACTATTACAAAGGTACTAGGATTTGGTGTTTTCACAAACCAGCTTCTGAGCATCTGAAAAGATGGCAGGGAGCAGTGTGATATGACTTACCTGGCAAAAGGCAAACTGTGTGTTTGGCTGCAGAAGTAGGGGTAAGAATAGGATAGCAGAGAAGGGAATAGTATTACTCTAGGGGGCTCACTAAACTGCAGAAAATAGGCAACAATTTGTTAGACCAAAGCAATCTATCCCAATATTTCCTCTGTATTTCTTTTTTTTTGTTCATCCTTTTCTGCTTTTGGTATGCTTGATATCACAGTTGGTTGCAAGCACAAAGCAGGCTAAATAATACCTTCTATTACAATTCTTTCATTTATTCAACTTCTCCTTTTTGCAATTGTTTTTTTGTTTGTTTGGTATATGCTGCTCCCCAGAAAGTCATAATATTGTGGTCTGGCATATAATAACATATAGAGAGTGGCAGAAAAACTCACAGATGTCACCTACTGTATTTTGATTTAGAACAGAAAACATGAGGTGAAGGTCCAAGCAAAGATGTGTAATGTCCTGATTAGCTGAAAGTCCTGTTCTATGAAATAGGCTGGAACATTCAAGCTCCATGTGATATTTTCAAGTACTTCCCTTACTTTGAAATAACAGGATTTATGAGTCACTGAAATTCCTGCAGTGTGGTGCAAACAACTAATTTGAAGAATGAAGTTTTCGTTTTCAAGAGATCATGGATTAATCCCCAGACAGCAGCAATTGAGGCTGGCTGTATACAGGAGAAAAACTCTCCACTGCCGCAGCTGAGGAAGCAACCCAGCATCTAACAAATGGAATTTTCTCTGCCCTTTTTCCTCACACACTAGCAGCATTGGCAGATCTCAAAATGTCATTTAGCAGCTGAGAAGAAAAAAAAACCAACAGCCCGTGAACCTCAGAAAGCATTACAATTAAGTCTCAAAAATTCAACATCACAGTAGCCCCATGCTCTGTAGTTTCACAATGTGCAGCAGCAAGTGGCATGGTAGCCTTACTGAATGAGGGAAGATGCACTGCAAATAATCAGCTGACTGGATTTAAGCCTCAGAGAACAAGCTAAGGGCATCCACAACAATAAATTAACAACAACCAGAAGGCTAAGGAAAGAAGAGCTTTCATAAATGCACCTGGGGAGGGAAAGGAATATGAAAAGCTTATTAATACAGAAACACTGAATTGAGATTGATAAGAATGAAATGGTGGAAATCTATTTAAACAGTACTTGAAATGAGGGATGGTTGAAAATCAATAAGGATGTCATGCAGTAACTGATGAAAGCAAGTAAGAAAATATTTGTGAAATGTGAGCTTACTGCAGCATAGTGGGAGTCCAGATAATTTGCTGTACGGGTCAGTAAGGGAATCAGATAATGGACTTGCTACAGTTCTGGTAAGTGATATCTCCACAGAACACCAGAGTCTCACTAGCAGACCGAGGAAAAAACAGACCTCGGTGGACAAAGGTACTTAATTTGTTGGCAGTTAAAAATAATTTGAGGAAATTGTAAAGACAGATCAACTGGCTTTTAATAAGGCATTTGATAGAAGAATTTAGGAGGTTTCAGAGGTTTATGTGATTAGGGTTAGTGATTAATCAGAAACATCTATGAGTGAATGCTTTTTTTTTTATGTTTCTTTGTTTCCACCCCCCATGTCCTAATGTAGAGGATAGACAGAGATTTACCTGGGCAACAGCGGAGAAAAAAAGCCACAAATTGTATTTAGACAATTTGTCTAAACTGATATCTACTTAGATATCAACTTAAGTAGGTATCTAATTATATTTGACCCAATATAAGCCTAATGTAAGCTGAAGGAAAAGTCTGGACTACTAGTGTTCAGAGTGGGAGCAAACTGTAGACTTGAAAGGTGTTGACAATAAGTGAGATCTGAAGCCCTGGTGGTTCAGATCAGTAAAATGCAGTATGAGCTGTAGGAATCTCCTACAGCTACAGTAATGCTGTGTTTAGTTCTGAGCCTGCAACTGCCAGAGAGCTGCAAGGTGAGTAGAAGGAGATTGAGAGTGCAAGCAAAGCCATTGAGAATTCAAATGAGAATTCAGGAGGGAACTTAAGAGCTGAGTATTTACTGCTTGGTGAAAGCAGAGGCTGTGACATGCAATGACTGTCTTTTTGAAAGGGTACCCTCTCAGGAAGGAGGGAACAGGACCTTTCTAGTAACCAGAATATTGCGCTAGTTTCACAGACTTGTCTTAAATAGGAAGTTTCCCACCTTCTACACCTCTGTTAAGATCTGGCCAAGCCAAAACCAAAACACAAGAACCAAGTCCCTGCTTGTCAGGACTAACAGTACATGTCCTCGAGGGATGCAGCAGTCAGCATAAATAGATTTGATCCCTTCCCTTTGAACCAAAATACGCCAATACTTTCGCAGAGTGACAGGATTGCAGCACTGAGCATTTGGGGCAGGGAGTTCTATGTGCCTGCCATCTCTCCTGGGAATGACTCAGGGTGCTGGCCATAAAGAGGGAACCTCTCTCCATGAGTTTAAAGAGGCAGATTAACTCTTTAATCCTGGGAGTGAATATGCCTCTTGGTCTCGATACTTACACTTGCCTTGAAACTTTCACTTGCAGTTGGCCTGGTTCTCCTGTTAAGAATAGCTAAGTTTAAAAAGCAGAGTTGTTCTTAGCAGCTCAGCCTTAGGCAATATGCTTATTTAATCTCCAACACTCTTGCAAATTTTCAGGATCACGCAACAGGCTCCTTGGTGGGACTTACTCTTGCAAAAAAACAAAGTCAGATCTTAAAATGGAGCAAAGAAGAGCAAGAAGAACAAGATATAAATGTCAGTAGGCTGATGAACATTTTTGTTCAGGTACATGGATTGATTTGTCTTTCCTCCACAGCCAGTAGGATTTGTTCTTACCATGTCACATGAGGGACATAAGAAACAAGTTTTATGCCTTTCCCCTTCCAGCAAGCAGATCTGTTACATTGCTAATTGCATGGTAATCATCAGAAATGCAATCTGGTGGTTTTAAAGTACCTGCAGCAATTATATCCTGTTCCACCTGAATTTCTATTTTGTTGTGGCTGTGGGTTCTTAGCAAATGAAATGCATTCTGGTCAACATCAAGGAAGGCTTCTGTTCTTCAATGGAGCCTTATCTTTGCAAGTCACATGAAATAGTCCCATTGCATATGCCCTACAAACTAACTAGATTAGTTTTAATTATACCAAATAAACCAACCCTCCTGTGTGAATCAAACAAGCAACATTTGCATATGTGCGTGTAAAACCACGTCACATCACATCTAAGAGGAGACTGAGGTACAGTTTTGATCTCTGATAGCTTTTCTATCAGAGAAAAGACAACCCAATGCTGTGGTGATTTTCTGACAAGCACCTGTGCATCTCTGGCTTGTCATGCACTTCAGTATTAAAGCAGTCTTTATAGGCACATGAAATTTTGTTACTGCAGTTTACTTCTGCAAGTGTGGGCATCTCTTGAAGTGTCTGCTATGATGAAATAGAACTAAGATAATGTAAAACTGAAATAAAAGTTTATAACTATGGGTTGCATTAAAAGAAAAAAGGCTGGTTTCACTCTGGTATCACTTGCTGTTCCTGTATGATAAATGGACAATAGATGAGGTGGAGAAGAACCTTCTATATTCAGGATACATAAACTCTTTGGGGCAGAAGAGAGCCTTCAGCATTCTCCCATAGCTTTGCTCAGGAGCTCCCATGGTCTGAGGGGCCAACAGGCCCTGGCAAAGTGAAGCACTGTTTGAACTTCACCCCAGGAGCTTGGCAGAGCCTAAAAGAAAGCCCTAGCCTGCAGGCAGACCTGCCTGACTTGAGATAAGGCCTTTTCAAATTTTACTGCAGATCCTCCTGCCCAGAGTCTGCTTCAGTCATCTCTATCTAACCTACCTGACTTGCTGGAGACTGATTTCTTTACTCCCTGCCCATGTGCCTCCCACTCCTCCAAGCTTTTGCGTACAAGGTCCCCTGCATTTGCATACATGGAGTCATGACTCCCTCAGCCTCCCTGTGCAGGTTTTCCAAAGGGAAGTGACCACCAGGACCCCCTCCTCTCCAGAAGTCTCTGCCTCTACCTGAAGCCTGTGTGGGAACTCCCATGACATTGGGACACAGCATTCGTGACTTGAGACACCTCCAAGCCAGCCCGAGCACACAAACAGAGCTTACATCACAGTGGGTGCTGATACAGCTCCAGCGTGACCTCTTTCCAGCTGGTGCCCTTTCAAGGTTCTGTCCCATCAGTGCCCTTTGCTCACATATTCAAACTCCGTATCACATCGCATTTCTAGCGAAATGATTCCCACTTAACCTTTGATCATACTCTATAACCACTGGTAAACTCCTCCTGCCTGTTCTTCCCAGATAGCTGCCTCTGCCTGTACTTCTCAGGAGCAGTACATCTAGAAACTCTGGGGTACTAAAGCTGCTCCCTGACCTTGACAGGAGAGTGCTTCTGCTTCTCCAGGCACTTGTCTGAAATACATCTAAAGGTTTCATTTTCTCCTAAAGAGCACTGGCACAATGATGTACCTTCCTGTCTGGCTTGTGCTCTAGCCCCCCCACCCCTTCAGTGCACTGGGGACAGAGGGGGCATTACATTTTGTCATCCATTGGGTGTACAACCCAGGAAAGGAGGAGACACCTCTGGGCCTCCACACAGGAATGACTGTAGTCTGTCTGCAAACAGTTGCTTAATTGTTTGTGTCTGATAACAATCAAATTAACTTCTCCTGTTTTTCCCTTCTGAGCATTGCTGTACAGAAGAGAGGAAAAGACGGGGGAAAAAGGGCACAAAATACTCAGGCAAGTTTGCTGAAATTCATGATACTGTCAGGGGAAAAAACCCAGACATCCTAACTTTGAGTTATATGGCTTGACACAAGCCCATCCTCCTTCTCATAGCAGCAGCTATCAAGGAGCACACATTATACAAGTAACACAAGAAATCTAAGTTAGTTCTTGCAGAAGGAAATACATATGCGTCGCGGGGGTCTTCTCACCCGGAGCTATCACCCTCCGGTGACCCAGCTTCCCTGTTCCCGCCGACACCGGGGCAGGTACGGCTTGGTCTGTAGGCAGACACCGCCGATCCCGTGGGCTCTTTGCCTTTGCCAGCGGATCCACTCCAGAGCAATACCAGCGACAGTGCAAGAAGGCAAAGGGGGTCTCTGTGAGGGAACATCTGAACGAGTTTATTAGAGGCCTGGCTTGACCTCCTTATCCCATGATATTTGCCTCCCAGAGCCGGGAACAGAGCATGAACAGTAACTTTTATCTGGGGGAGGGACAAGGGGCAGGAGGTGAGGGAGACCCAATGGGAAGGATCCAGGGAGTGGTGCGAGGGGTGAAGGGCATCCCTGGGATCCAATTCCCTCGAGGGGGTAGGAGATTCCCCGAGATCCAGCCAATCACTCGACGCCCAGCCGAGAGCTTTCTGGAAGCTAGGCTGGGCCCCGAGATGACAGGCATGCCGCCCGGGGAGGGGAGAAAGTAAGGAAACATTACAGGGGAGGAGCGAACCGGGTAGAGACTATTCGGGAGATGGAAAGGGGTGCATCGGTTAAACCACCTGGGTAAAACTGAACATGAAATACAGAAACATAAAACACCACTACACATATGGTTGCCAATAATAGGCCCATACTGAAGTAACCAAGACATGTTGGACACTTGATGACACATAAGGCTGTCCTGTCTGTTGAAAAAAACAAGGCTCTCTCTCTGACCTTTTCTTGTGTATTTATCCACTTTGTTTTGAAAAAACATTGGATAACATTAAAGATACTTGCAGAGCATCTCAATATTACAGGGAGTATTGAAGAACAAACAAATACGTGCACACAGGACTCTTCATGATCGCAGCTGAAATAAACTGGTTCTGGCAGCAAACTTCTACTTAAGTGGTCACTGGACAGATTCCATCCTTACGATGATCTATTTTGAGAAGGTTTATTCTTCCAACAATAACAGAAACAGTCACGAACAGAGGGAGTCCTATAAAGTAACTAAAGAGTACATGAGAACAATATGTGATTTTTTGTTGTTGTTGTTTTAAAAAATCTGTTAGAGTGTGTGTGACTGAAATTTATAGCTGTGCATCCAAAATCATTTACTTAGAAGTCTGTATATATTGCAGTACTTGGTATAGAGGAGGAGGAAATAAATTACATTTTACAGCATTCCCACCTCTGATGCTGGGCCTGTGATGATTTACATGGCCCTGGAGGTCAGCCAAGGGACTCAGAAGCCACAAAGCCCCAGTGCACACTGTGCATCTTCCATGCTCTGCTCAGCTGTCCTCAGTGTGGACTCATCTTTAGAGAAGACACCCCAGGGTTGTGGTGCTGGCTACTATCCATCTAAAAAATTCCCCATGAAAGCAGGACTCCCAAATACCAATTTTAGTCTCTGACATAGAGCACAGGAGCCAGAAAACTGCTGAGGTCCAATTCATTATGCTTTCTGGTTTATATCCAAATTACTCAATTTTAGCAGGTTTCCTAAAAAAAATTACATGGTTTTGATTATACCATCTGATCTTCTGTCTGGGGTTCCTTCTGCACCAGACATTTTTTTAACCCCATAGCCAATTTTCAGGAAATTAATTTTCAAAGACGAACCTATTCTCATAGCTATAGTAAGAATTGGCAAGGAAGGAAAAGCAGGCTAAACTCAGCCGCTATGAATGCTGTTAGCAACTGGCTGGCTGATCAGCACACATGGAAATCTGGTATCTAGAGTAGTTTACCAGACTTTCACCTCATTGGGGTATTAAAGAGGACAAAGGGCACCAAACTATAGGAAACTAGGTTTCATACACACATTCTGTGGCTCAAACCCATCTTGTTTCAAGTATCAAAGCAAGATTCTTCCACGTTCAAACATGAAGTTAACCTAGGAACAAGGAGCTATGTAAGTTCAGATGTAAAAGAACCAGAGGTCATAACTTCACCCTGGGAACTGCCAACTTGCTGCCAGATTCATACTTAATGGAAATCAATGAAATTATCCATGATCCAAGAGCTTTGCAGATGGACCCCAAGTCTCCTCTCTCAGGATTCCTAGGATCCTGCCATTGTAGACCCTTCCAGCCTCCCAGAACTTATGAGAAAAACAGGATCATTGCAGAAGAGCTTCTACAATGAAACAGAAACCATGAATGATCTTTCACTTGAATAAAACTGGAAATAAAAATCTGATTAAAATAAATCAATTGTTACTATATTTTTTGCCTTCTGATCAGTTTCTAGAAATAATTGTGCACTAATCCACTAGTGTATCACTAACCTTTTATCCTGTCATATGACACAGTATATTAATTTGCTTGCTCTTTCATTTGGCAGAGAATGGCATTTCTGCCAAAGCATGTGAAATTTTTCGAGACATTTCACATATCCTGATTATTTTGAAGAAACTGCTGGCTCAGTTCAGCTGAGGAAATTTGCATATTCATTTATGTTCTAATCTTAAATGTAACTTACTCCATAAGGCTTAAGGTACAGGAGAGTGAGGTTGTGACTGAACAAATCCAGACAATAAGAGATGTTTTGCCCTCTGTTCAAACTGGAGAGAGTTGTCCATGCATCAACATGTGGATCCTCCTTTATTCCACAGGGCAACCATGGACCCCTGAACAGGATCAAAAACATTCAAGGCAACCCAAGTCTGAGTAAGAATATTTAGACTCACCAGTAAACTGGAGCTCAGGCAGACTCCAGAGCATGGCCAAGAGGTGGGCTTTTCACAGGAAACAGCACTGAACAGTAAGCACAAGTCCTCTAACTTGATGTAGCTTCTGCCTGCTCATATTCCATCATCTCCAGATGGGGACTTCTTAGTTACCATACAAGGCTTGATAAAACTTTTGAAACAGTCAGGCAAGACTTCACCTTCTCAAGTGTAAAAGAAAGCAAAGAACACAAAAACAGCAGATCAAGCCTTCATCCCTCTTGCATCACTCCTGGAATACCCACACTGCCAGGGGACATAACCTTCTGCCCACCTGCTTCAGCTGTGGCCCATTATAGCCTGAGAGGGTAAAAGAAAGGAAGCAGGTGTTGAGAAGTCCCCTACAATGCTAATGAGAAAAGGATGACTCTGGAAGTTTGCTTGGGTCCCCAGCAGGGAGGGGATGACATCTCCATGCACCTTCTCCTCTCTGTGGGCACATAGGCCCCTCTGAGGTCCCTGTCCTGGATCATCGAAGAGTTGCCCTAATCATACAAAAAGGGTGTAACTATGCTGCCTGTTCTCATTCTTTGCTGCCACATTCTCCTTGCCCCCCGAGTGTTGTTATCTGTATCGGCCAAATTGAAAACCCCCAAAGAGTCCCTGCTGACCCTGTGGCTACCAGAAGAGCTTGGGTTAACACAAGAGCACCCTTTGCTTAAAATTAATGAATTATATAGATAATAGGAAATTACTAAGTCGGGTTGCATTTGTCCAAGGCACCAAAACTGGGATGGTGGAAGATTTGCTGAGCCAAAGTCATACTGGAGAACCACAAGAGCACACAAAAATGCTCCTGCAATTCTGGTGCTTGGCTGCCTGGATGCCCATTAGATGGTCATGAAATGCTTAGCACAAAGCAGTGATAGCTGATTATGCCTGCTAAATACTGCTGTGGTTCCAACACTAAGTGGTTCTACTAGCAAGTTCGTTTTGCCAGTTCTTAATTGCAGTGAAACCTGGGAAGATAAAAACATCAAAGGAATCCTTTTAGCTAACCAGATAAGTCTTGTCTTTATTCCTATGACCTTTTAAAATTTCTCACCCAATTCAATTTGAAAACCTGCTGTAGGCTGTTAGAATTTTAATTAATATATGCTTATTTGGAGACTTTAAAGATAAATGAAAGGTTACATATACTGGACAAAATTGCTTCTTTTTAATGGTTTGCAGGTACATAAGAAATAGAATTAAATAGCCGTCTGGTTGCCCAAATTGTCCATTATAATCACCCTGGCCAGTAATTTTTTAACTGATTTTAAAGGCTCTCACTAACGATTGAGATGATACCTTGAAGATGTATCTGCCTGCTCTCAGCCCTATCTCTGCAAATTATTATTATCAGAAAAACTGTCTCCATCAACTTTCTCTACACAATCTTCTGCAAAAGCATTAAAGGACTGACTTAAACACCAAAGGAGCTGGGATTCAGAAAGGAACTTAATCAAAGGTCACTAATGGGAAACAGACCCTTACAGACATTACAGTGGCCCTTACAGCCTCTGAAACGACTCTAAACTGAAGCCTAGCAAAAGAACCCATCCAACGAGAATGCAGTGAGTAAGGATGGAGTGTCTTTTAAATTGCCTGCTTTGTTTTAGCCTATATTTCCTCTTATTTAAATAATGAATAGTTCTCATTTACATTCTAACCAGAATTGGCTCTTAAGGGCCAAAGCCTTTCTTATCATGGATGCTTGTCATCCCAAAGCTCTGGATGACTTGGTGGTCCTCACCCAACAGGAAATCACCTTTCCTCTTTTGTAAATAACCTGAAAGTTTTTCTTTTCAATTTAAAAATAGTATCCATTACAAATACATTTTGAGAGAGAATTCTGTGTAATTGAAAACACATGCAAAGCATTCAAATACCATAGGAATGAAAACTATAAAACATGTTGTAGATCAATAAAAGACCGAGTTTGCATATCCCTCTGCTTTCAGTGCAGAGTTGTGATGAAGAGTTAGGTTCTGAGCAAAAATTTCAAGGAGATTGTCTTTTCTGGAGATTTGGACTTCTATCTGTATGACCACTTTGTTGAAGCTTTCCAACAAATGTCACCTAAAGTCCAAAGCATGTCATTATGGAACAGCTTAAATGTCCCCCCTGTGCCTTTCGGCACACTCAAATAATGTTCTTATGCCCTATTACGTTTGACTTCAAAAATTTCATAATGCAGTTTGGTCCCTAATTTTTATTTAAATTTGCTGTAGTTCTAAAAGCCTTGAGGACCCGGCACAAAATTCTTAATTAAATGCTTTGTGATTTTCATACACAATTTGGCTAGCCAGAAACATTTTAACTGCTTAAACAAAGGAGGAGGTGTCAGTGTTGTATTAATCCCAGGCAGAGATTGTATTAGCTCCCGGGAAGACCATGCTGGCTTATCCAGAGGGAAGGGCAGCTGGTTTATGAAGTTTTGGTGGGCTGCTAAACATGTCACTTTCAGTCACTTTCTTTCAGAATCTTCCCATTTCATATGAATTGAAGGAATAAAATGAAGTTGCCTTCAAATGTGTTCAATCACTGCCAGCACATGTCCTTAACAGAGCATTAGGGGTGCTGGGGGAATGTAGGGGTGCAGAAATACACTGTCATTCCTCAGCATAGTGGGCAGAGCCTTGAGGGTGGTTATTGCTAACTACAGATGTAGCTGCAAAGTATTTTACATATTGTTATATTTGCAGAGCTCATTTTGCCTGAAGTATTACTAACCCTCCCTTCACTTGATTTTCCCCCCTCACTTGTAGAATTATTAAGAATTTTTTTACTCAAAGACTAGAGTGGTAGAGGAGTCCCCTTCTTCATATTCATGCATCTTTTTCACAGCTGCAGAAGGTGTTTGGAGCACTCCACTCCATTGTGCTTTCCCTCTCAGTTTGCATGGCTGAGATGACGAAGACAATGAAGATCCCTTGCAGACGTTGTGCAAAGCAGCCTCAGACAGAATTGTTGTTTTTAACATTTTTTCTGAAAATTCTCTCTCCCTTCTGTCCTCAGTCACAAGGCCCTGAGAATTTACTCTGCAGCTTTCCACCATGCTCCAGTTAGACAAGGAGATCTGCATTGTAACTCACTTTTGTGCTAAGTGTTAAGACACAAGCAAAATATTAAAGCAAACTGATCTCACTGTTCTGATAGTTCATCTGCAGTTTAACAAGAAAATTTTGAGATGTCTTGTCAAGTAAAGACATCTACCAGAACCCAGTGCTGGATTTCTTCTGAGGTATTGGTGAAAACCATACCCATGCAAAATACTAATCCGATGTGGCTGCTACTGACAGTGCTCCGGTCTGATGACGTGGTGCCTCAGCAATGCTCTTTACTCACCATGGATTCAGTTGGAAAAGACCTTTAAGGTTGTCGTGTCCAACGTTAACCCAGCACTGCCAAGGCCACCCCACTGTCAGGTGACAACACCATCACAGCAATGACATCCAATGGCATTCTCACTGTGGGGTTCATGTCCTCATTTTCACTCATCAGTGACCTCCAGCTGAGTTTTTCTACTCGGAAGATTATTTATGCCTAAAAGTATAAACATTTGTATGTTCAAAAGTAAAAGTAGAGGGTTACAGAAATGGAAGAGAATATAAATGTCTATCTGGGTGAAGTCCAGTAATTTGGCTGCCAAAACAGGTAAACAGCTTCATCGTTTTCTCCTGGTTTCAGGCTTTTGAATTTCATCCTAGACAAATAAACAGCATGAAAAGGTAAAGAAGCTCTGACTTTCCATTATATTCTAAATAAAACAAATATAGCCATTTGGATTATATACTACATTTCTTTACTTCTGTCAATATCTAAATTGAATTTCTTGATTGCTTCTTGATCTGAATAAAATTCAAACATATGGAAAGGTATTAGTAATTAATTAGTGTTCTCTCAGCACCCATGTGATGTAGTTTTCATTTGTTACCAGAACATCCACAAAAGTTGAACTGATAAAAAAATTGCTCAGTGAAGAATTATCTATAACTTGAGTTTCCTTGGCCTCTATGTCCTAGCAAAAACTGATTTTTCTTGTTTTTATTTTTCATTCTACAACACACCATTCGATAACTAGTTTTTCTTGCCAAAAGTTCTTTTGTATTATGTAATAATAGAAGTAAGTACTCTGAAACGTAACAGAACAAACAATTGGCAACTAAGAGATCATATATCTATTTTCGTTTCATCATTTTGTTCTTAATTCATAAAAACTTTTTTTTTGCCTTCATCCAAATACCACTTACTACAACAGCACCATGAAAAGTCAATGTGAATTTATAGAGGTTTGAATGTACAATCCATTTTCCTTCTCTTCACTAATGCTTCTCTTTTCTTTCTTTTCTTCGGGTCTATTCCACTTTTTACACTTTGATGCCAGACACAGTACAGAACTAAATTCAGACTATTCACATTGGATATAATAACCTTTACTGAAAGGAACGGCAATGATCACACATTGGACATGAATTTTTTTCATAACTGTTCTCCTTCTTTCCACGAGCAACAGAACTGAACCATTTGCAGTGAAGCATCTTACGTTGGGCAGCAAAGAGCTTTCCTTCCTCCCAGACCACTGGGTACAGCAGTGCTCCAAGCAACCAGCTGCAATTAAGCAGCGTGGATGAGGAAAGATTTGTTAAGCTATTTTTCTCTTTTTGGGGAGACAGTTTAAATTACAGATCTAAGAAGCAGATTTTTCTATTACATGATGCACACACATTTTCTGTAATGATTCCAATCTTGTTATATAGTATTTCCCATGCTGGGCTCATAGCTCTGGTGATCAGTACAGTCCACATGCTAGACAGATTTTACCCTCAGTATTTCACTTAAGCCAGGGATTGCAAGTAGGCTGCTGTATTAAATCAATTTTTTGGTTCTCACACGGTAACACAGTAAAGCCATGTTAGATTTTCCAGTATTGGCAAAGAAAGCTGAAATAAAATAACCATATTCCAACGCAGATTTAAAACAGAAATAGTGCAAATTTACTGCTCCTATCACAGAGAATATGAATAAAGGACATGGGTGTTCATTTAAGAAGAACGCAGAAGACTAACTCCTATACATTTAATATATTTCCCCGCCCACATGTGATCAGAACATTTAAAGATTATTATATAGTGCATTTGGGAACAGGGCATTAAAAATACACATTTGTCCCAGTCAAGTAGCGGTTGCTGTTGAGGTTTCTGCAAGCAGGAGCCCCTTCAGCTGTGGGGCAGGGCGGTAACCCATGCTGATTTGGGGGCTGCCCCGCTGCATTACCAGGCTGAGTGTCCTCCCCTGCCCTGCCAGCAGAACATCAGGGCCTGATCCTGCCCCCTGTTACTCTGTAGCAGCTGAAGGTGAGTCGAGGTGGTGATGGATGAGGGTGAATGGGCAAGTTATGGCACAGCCAGGCTGCTCCTCCTGTGCCTCACTGGTGAACCCATGGCCCCGGCAAGCCGTGACCACGCTGTGCAAATGGCAGCAGGCAAGCTTGGAAAAACCCAGCCCAAACCAAAGCCTGTATCATCTTTTTCCTTCTACTTCCCTCCAGACCCTCCAGTGAGTCCTCCTCAATGCTGTCAGCTACAGAAGGTGGATTCAGGTGAATTTAAGTCCTAAGGTGATGGCAACACCTCACTAGGAGCACAGCAGCTCCACTTGCTCAGTTTGCCTCCCTTTTATACCATAAATATTAGTATCTAAATGGGGCATTTAGATAGAAGGCTGGTTGCTTTGTAATATATTTATCTTTTTTCTCCTCTCTCTATTGCCCGTATATTCACTATTTGTTCTAGCCCCTAAGGAAGAGGTTACTCTCTGAATTACTGCTGAGTCAGTGGGAATACAGTCCAAAAATGCAACATTTTGCCCATTTTTTTGATGTTAACACATTAAAGAGTATGTTACGCTAAAGTTCAGCTGCCAGCATTTTCATTAATTCTGACTCCTATTTCAGGAAAGTGCTGAGGTTATTTCTTAAGCGGCCAAGGCGATTTCACCGGATCATAAAACAACTGAGCTTCTGTGGTGAACTCTTCTCCCTCGCCCATAATAAATGAAACATAGCATATACAGGGAGCAAGGTGCAACTGAGTACGTTCAGTTTACCTTATTGCTTAGAAAAGCCTTAAAGGAGCTTTGGCTGTGAAATTACTTATACTTCAGTGTCTTCTTACCAAAGAGGCTACATAGCAGATGTTCTCGTTAAGTATATTCTCTTTGATAGGTGATTTTTTTGTCTGGGGTTTGGTGGTTTGGTTGTTTCTGGATAACTTTTTTTTTTTTAGGAAAATTTTATCTTCTTCCTAGCCAAAATATCAATTAATGTTTTTAGAAAAAACAGAACTTTTCAGCAAAAATTTGATTGCCCTCTTGAGCTAAATGATACAAAATCGATCTTTTAACACCTTTCTGAGCAACAGGGAAGCCTGAATCAATTTCATTAAAATATGATGAAAAATATGGGTCTCGTCCAGCCATAAGCATGTGCTTTCACTGCAATTATCTTCTCTCCTGATTGGAAGAGGTATGTGCCTTGATGAATCATGGTGACTATAAAATACATCATTAACAATTCATTAAATCAATATCAGAGAAGTAGCAGAGTAAAACCAATGTCCAGATTGTAAATTAACTCTGGCAGCTGCAAAACTGAGAGTGGGTTAGGTGAGGTGCACATGGAACAGGCCAGAAGCTTACAGAGACTTTGGAAGACCATGGGTTACCACAGCAGAGCACTGGGACTGCCAGGATAGCTACACCTCCTCCTTGCACTGTCATCATAGTTAAAGAAACCACAACAAACCTACCCAGAGATAATAAAAAAATTTACTTTCTTTACACAGCTGTAAAAAAGGTGTGTGGTTCAATCTGGACAGTCAGTATCTGTTATTGTGCTTTGTCTTCAACTGCTGGCCATCTGCACGGATCAGCCCTGCCATGGGCAGGGAAGACAATTCCTCCTGTGAGGATGAGTGGGCCAGAGCACTCGGTGGGTCTGTAACTCAAGGCTGAGCTCTTTGAGAATTTGCTGATGTCAAGGTGCTGCAGATGATTTCTTGGCTTCCCCTACCTTCCCCACAAGCTGCTTTCATGAGGCATTTTGGGGCACTGTCACACACATGGCTATGACTGAGCAGGGAGTTTAGCATTTGTAGGGAGGGACCGAAAAAAGCAGAGAGATGGCAGGCTCATTCAAGCCTTCCCTCAAGAGCAAATCTGGCCAAAAATTATTTGTATCACAAAAAAA
Source organism: Oxylabes madagascariensis (assembly GCA_013400675.1). Taxonomy (NCBI): domain Eukaryota; kingdom Metazoa; phylum Chordata; class Aves; order Passeriformes; family Timaliidae; genus Oxylabes; species Oxylabes madagascariensis. The sequence continues at coordinate 42,206 of VYZR01025253.1, forward strand.
AAAAAAAATTCTACATCTTTCATGGTGCAACTTGAGGCCATTTGTTATTAACCTATTGGCTGTCACCTGGAAGAAGAGACTGATCAGCCCCTTCTACAACCTCCTTTCAGGTAGTTGTAGAGAGATAAGGTCACCCCTGGGCCTTATCTCATGCTGTGGTCATTCCTTGTTCCTGTGCTGTGGTCAAATGCCAAGTTTGGAAAAGATCTTTAAAATTGGAAACAATTTTAGATTGGATATTAGGAAAATTTTCTCCACAGAATGGGTTGTCAAGCATTGGAACAGGCTGCCCAGGAAGTGGTGGAGTCACCATCCCTGGAGGTATTTAGTAGATGTGTGGCTGTGCCTCTTAGGGACATGGTTTAGTGGTGGACTTGGCAGCACTGGGTTAACAGTTGGACTCAAAGATCTTAAAGGTCTCCTCCAACCTAAACCACTCTATGATTCTATGAGCAATCCCAACACAAGAATTTGAGAAATGTATGACTGTGCTAGGAAACACCTTCCCATTTAAAAAATGGTTAAGTGCATAGCTTTAGCTACTACAAAGGCAAAAAATAAAGGCACTGGAATTACTAAAAGCCTGTTTGATCAGTTGCAAGTGTTAATTCATTTTTCAGTGATAAACTGAGATAGATGATACTAGAAACTGATCAGGAGCTTTTTTTCCTTCCCAGTACAAGAAGAACTGCAGACTGCCAAGGCAACTTTGTTTACGTGTTTGGTTCAATCAGCTGATGCCCACTGTCCCATGTGAAGTAAGGCACAGATGATTTCTTCCCCAGAAAGGGAATTTGTCGAGGCCCTAAGCAGAGTTCCCTTGAGAGATCACTGGTAATGGCAGACAACATTTACCTAAATGTACCTGGTTGCCAAACCAGGATTGTCTTGTTTCCCTTTACTTTCTAGGCCAAAAGCCAAGTTCATACTTCAAATCCCCTTTCTTCCCCCCCCTTTCTTTTTTTTTCCTTTGCTTTTTTTTTTTTTTTTTTTTTTTTTTTTTTTTTTTTTTTTGTGGGGGTTA